>JBAMBR010002144.1:0-27583 GCA_037044475.1 Zaprionus obscuricornis | reverse complement strand
AGAATTTTTTATTGTATTACAAAATTAATTACTTATAATAAATAAATATATTTAATAATTGCAAAATTCTTTTAAAATATTTATTAATTTAATAAAATTTATTACTACTATATATGTAAAAATTATATTTAATCTATTAATATTTTATATATTTATATTTAAATTATTTTTTTTATATTTATATTTTTTATATTTAAATTATTTTGAAAACTATTTATTTTATTTTATATATCAAGTATAAATATTTATTTTTTTTATATAATGTTTTGATTAATAAATAACTACATATAAAAATTAATTTTTAAGCTAAATAAAAATATGCAAAGTTTTTTATAATTATAATTTATAATTAATACACATTAATATTAAAAATTATTTTTAATTTTTTTTTATTTAATATTCTAAGTATAGATGTTATTTATTTTTAATAAATTAAATGTAAAATATTTTTAAATTTTTTATATTCAAAATTTAATTTTCTTACATACCTAAAAATAATTCAAAATTACTTAAGAAATTTTCAATAAATATTTAGCATGCAAATAAAAGGTATTTAAAATCGACGAAAGCTTCTTCTGACATATTTAAGTATTCTTTTTGGCTTATAGTAGGATTTAAGCTGAAGTTTAAGTAACAGATACTGATGCCATTTCATTTCGAAGACAAAGGCGATGCCAGCAAGCACAAGACCAAAGCACCAAGTGTGCAGCATGCTGAAAAGAAAACTCATGGTCAGTGGCGTCGGTTGCTCTTTGCCAATGAATAGACGAAAGCGATTCGCAAATGAAGTGCTTCCCAATATGCATCTTTTATCCAACGTTGATTAAGTCCAGCTTGCTTTGATATCAATATGAAATTCTGATGGGCCGAGCGTAAATGTGAATCAGTATGCATGGGAAAGACATGATAGTAGGGTCCCGAACAGATACTAGTTAACTTAAAGATGGGCCAGCGTAAATGTTTCTGTTTCATATTGATAAAACCCCAACGATCGCTAGCCATAAGGTAACCGACACTAGTGTTTAAATTGTCCCGATGTTTTCTTAGGTTCTCCGCATCCACGATATCAATTTGTTTAAGAAAACGTTTCGATAACTGTGGCGATGAGCGTAATAAACTTTCATATTCATAGCGTTGAATTATAATACGTAGATCCGCTTTAATAATATCATCCTCTGTATCCAGCTGATGTGCCTGTGGTGCTGATGTAAAATAACTTGCCATCTTGGAGATATACATGTTGGACAAGACCAATCCGAAGATGAACAATAATACATATAGGAATCGCATGCGAGGTGTTGGTGCTTTTATTATTGATATGGGCGCATTATTTGTTATGCTGCAGATGCACTGTAACATGGCAGAGCTTTAGATCACGTGGACGTTTCGGAGAACACAGCCAGATGGCAAAGCACATATAGACCAACGAGAAGAGCAATAATAACCAGACACTTTGTTGAAGTGCTTCACGCACATACCGATATTGTATTGATTCATTGCGATAGGGAACCATAAAGCATAAGTCATTGATACCAATGGGATAGCTAATACCAACGGAATGATTACCATCAAGATCAGTGAATGAATGTATAATTGTTTCATAGACACCCTGTGACATTAAATCCAAAAGTTTGGATAAATCAAAGTATCTATCACTAAGGCTAGCAGTTGTATCCGTCATGTTTGCCTTGATGAAATCAAGAAATTCTATAAAATATCCGGCACTTGTACCATGAATACTTTTTCGATCCAAACCCTTGAAGACACGTGGCATATCATCTAGCACAGGTGTTTTAAGCATATATCCTTTGGTATTTAACATGCTGCTGCTACCCTTAAATATATCCTTCTGTCGCCATATATGTGTTTTATTAATAATTTTAAGTTTTGGATATGGATTTACAATAAATAAATTATTGTTGATAGTTATTAAAAACATATTTGAGAATTGTTTGCTCCATGCCCATTTCAATAAATTATTTATAACATTCAATAGAGTATCCTCCTTGGATATGCGTGGTATAAGTAGAAATATTGTCTTTAACCAATGCATACCAATCATACTTTCGGATGTCACTTTCATAATTGGATCATCACGTTCCGTGGTTAATACCAATGCTAATGATGGTGTACTTATTTGTGCCATTATCTCTCTGGAGTAATTGTAGTCACGTCTCCAAAATATTCTCGGAACATATTCAAATTCTTGGCAAAATATTTTAAAAAACTCATGACCTTTAGCATTATTCACATTAAGTCTCTCGGATACAAATAATATAATATTCTTTAATTTCTTTTCTTGATAGACACGTTGCAATATATGTATGAAGAACGATGTATTGAGCAGATGTACATTTGGAGATGTCAAATTGTCCATTGGAATTGTACTATACTGATTGAGCATAAGCTCAGCTGTTGCATTGTCCATTGTCGAATTGCAACTGTGGCTACAAGTTATGAGTAAAATTCCTAGCAAAATTCTTGTTTACAATTTGCTAGAAGCAAGCTTGCGTGTCGCTCGTAGAGAGAAGAGAGAGAGAGATAGAGAGAGAGATAGTATAGAAATTGTAGAATTTTGCTTATCGACGGCATATTTAGTCCTGTGTCGATTATTGCATTCCAACACATGCTTGACATATTCATCAAAATGCGCTGTGTACATTTTATTGGCTAGCAATCAAATTGTTTACATCGGATGTCAGTTGGTCATACCAGAGACCAGGAGCGGTTCACCTGTAAAGAAAGAATGAAATATAAGAAACTATAAATATAAATTTAATATAAAAATTTGATTTATATTGTGATTAACGCAGAGCATGATAATATGCATAGGCAGGAAGAGAATAGAGAAACAAATTTTTAAGCTGTTCCTACAAGTTGTACAATAAAAAATTTAATATATATATTTTGCCCGCATTACGCTACCGTGCTGGCAACAAAATAAAAGAATCAGTTTATTGCAAATGTTTATCGACTCATAAAAGCAAAAACACATTTTATCTCAAGTGCAAATCGCTCATATTCACTATTTAGTCGCTATTTATGCAAAAAAAGGTTTCAAATAAATTGGACAAATGGTTGTAGGTCATGCAAACGTTATACTGTACTATATATAGTCTCTCTAGTTGAACTAAAGTTGTTAAGTTTGCAACAACTTGCATCGTGTTGAACTTTGGCTTAAAGTGTCATTTGGCTTAGCACATGTTGCAAATGCAATTAAAAATCACGCATACGCACCTTTGCATGACCTTTTTTTGTTTTGTTTTAGCCTCGAAGCGAAACGCGTTTTCACAATTTCCAAATTTCGGAATTTTGCAATTTTGCATTCCTCATTAAGTTTTAATTGCTGCAAAATTTCATAATTGAGTTAAATGCCATTAGACACTGAGTTTTCGACCCTATGGCAGTAAAAGCTTATCGAGTTACGTCTATGGCTTTTTGGCCAAGCCAAATGCAATTATCTAGCAACACACAAAAGCCATATTGTTATTGTTATTGTTATTGATGTTTGTTGCTGTGTTTGGCCTGCAGCTTAAAATATTTATGATTGATAGCACATTTTGTCCTGCTCTTTATGTCTAAGAAGCAAATCTAATGTCATTTGTATATATGTATTTATATCATTCTCTCTCACTCTCTCTCTCTCTCTCTTTCATTCATTTCCTCTTTGTCTGTTCGATGATTTGTCAAATTTGGCGATTTCACGCTTACGTAATTGTAATATGCGCATTATTGAAAGTCAATTTTAGTCATATTATACAAATGTTTGCAAGTAATACAGCGTAGTGATAGAGAGAGAGAGAGTGAGAGAATAAGAGAGTAAGACAGCGACACCTTTCAGACAAGTATCGTGGGAATTACTGCAGCTGTCCAGAGAAACACCTGAAGCTACACTTCACTTGCTTTTGCGATTTGGGGCATGTGTTCCACGACTATTCACAGGATTTAAGATGGCATTTTGTGTGCTTCTGGCACTTTTTGTTGTACATTTTTTTTTGACTGTTCTTGTTGCTGTTGCTGTTTTTTTTGTTGTACTCACTCTTTGCTGTTGTTGTGGTTTTTAATGTGTGTTGCGCCGCAAGCGTTAAAATACATTAAGCCAGCTTCTTGAGTCGCGTTTTTTTTTTTTCATTTTATATTTTTTCTCATTTTTATTGCTGCGCTGCAGTGCAGTTGATGGAGCATTACGGATTTAGAAAGTCATGGCAGGCAGGCAAGGTAGGATCATAGCATGATGATGAATGAAATTTCAAGGATTATCTAAAATTGTAAAATTGTTCAAGGTATCAAATAAAAATTAAATACAAAAAATTTAAACAAGATTCTGTTGAAAAAGCAAGTGAAGAAAATTTGTTTGGAATTTATATGAAAATAAAAAAAAATATATAAAATAAATATAAATATATAAATATAAATATATAAAATATTTTAAAGAAATTGCATAAATTTTTTCGTTAAATTAATTTGCTTTATTTAATTAAAGAACAAATAATTTTTAAAAATAATAAGCGACAGAAAATTGAAAAAAAATTAAAACCCGTATGCAAAATATTATAAAAAAATAAAATTAAATGCAATTAACAAGTTTAATAAAACAAAGATGGAAATTATTTATAAATTATTTATATTTAATTAGCATATTTTTTTAAAGTTAAATAATTAAAAAAAATGTATTATTTTCCTTAAAAAATTTAGTTTATTTAATTAATAATAATCAACAGCGCAGAAATGGAAAACATTTTATTATTATAAAAAAATTAAATTAAAATTAAAAAGCAATTAAAAATGTAATAAATAAAAGTAGAAATTATTTATAAATTGTTATATTTAATTAGCATATTTTTAAAGTTGAATAATTCAAAAAAAAAATACTTGAAAAAAAATTTAATTTATTTAATTAATAATAATAAACAGTAAAGAAATAAAAAAAAATATATTTAATTATCATAATGAAAATTAAATAAAAACTAAAATGCAATTAAAAAATAAATACTTCAATATTTATACAGCACTTTTATTGTAATTAAATCTTGTTTACAATCAACTGTAACAAAAAGAAAATTAAATTCTTTTGTTGAATTTTAATTGTTGTTTTAGCTATAAACTCTTCATAATAAGTTAACTAATTAATTAAATAATTTATATAGCATATATAATTTTATTCTATTTGAAGCTCTAGCAGCACAATGCACTACAGTAAATACTGTGCCATGCCAACAGCAAAAGCAACAGCAATAACAACAACAACAGCAGCAGCAACAAATATTAAGTTATAATTTGCCAGAGAGAGTTTTTTTTCCCCAGATTTTATCTTCTATTTTTTTTATATTATTTTGTTGGCTTTTTTTTTATTCTTAGTTGTATTTGAAGTATCTTATTTCAAATTGTTTTTAGTTACATTTTCTCTTGTATTTTTTTTATTTTTATTTTTTGCTGTTTTTTGTGCTACACAAGTCTAAATGTATCATGTGCAGATGTGTGCCAGTTGTGTCTGTGTAACAGTGTGTGTATGTGTGTGTGTGTTTTTGCCATTTCGTAGCGGAAGCAAAATGTTGCGAATATAGTTGAACGAAGGCCCTCGAGTTGTTTCAACGTTGTTGCCGTTGTTGTTGCTCATGTCAAGTGCCAGCTGCTGCCTGCTGCTCCCTTGCTCCCTTGCTCTTGCCCTGCTGCGTGCTCTTCCTTTGCTCCTCATGTCCTCCATCCGACAGCTGGGTTGCACTCTCGACATTTAGCACCGCCCACATGGTTACATTCTCCTTCTCTCTTCTATACCACTAGCCTCTTACTCCCTACATTCTACACACACAGCACGCCTCCTGCCAACGCCGCGGCAACTGGCGAGCAGGTGTGTTTGACTGGCACCGCAGCATGTGTCGAAACATTGCCAACCACTGGACGCTGTCTCTCTTGTTGCTGCTGTTGCCTTTCCTCTTGCTCTTTCACGCACGTTGTGTCTGTGTGTGTTTGTGTGTGTGTGTGGCTGCAGCTAACTGTTAAGCGAAATTACCGCAATCTCCGCACGTCGAACAATTTTTAATGCTGAAAAATGTATTTTCTAATTTTCTCGACCGTCTTTTGCTACAACCAAGTTTATTTTGGCTTTGTCAGTTCTCTTGGCCACAAATGTGGTTGGAACAGGTGTAAGGAATTGTTGTTGTGTGTGTGTGTGTATGTATATATATGTATATGTGCATGTCCTTCTTTACCTGACTGCAATATTAATGAAAAATAATTATTTTGCCATTGAAACTTATTTTTTTCTGCCGGACAAAAAGTCAACTTGCTGACTGTAATATATCCGCAGCTATGCAATACCCTGTAAAATAATAAAATAAATTATAGAAATAAAAATAAAAAATAGATCAAAATAAAAGAATATTAAATATATATTTTAAATATTATTTCTGATATATTTGCTATATAGACAAGAAGCTAAAATAAAAAAAAAACTTTTATTAAATTTATTTTAATTATTTTATTAAATAAAACTTTAATTGATTTGATGAAATTTGTCATATAAATATAAATATTCATTCTTTATTTATTAAATATTTTTATATTAAATATATATTTTAAATATTATTTTAGATATATTTTCTATATATAAATAAAATTGAAATTAAAAAAAATATTATTATATTTATTTTAATTATTTTTATGAATAAAATTTTATTTGCTTTGTAAATTTTTATTATCTTCAAAATTAAATGATGAAATTTGTAATATAAATATTCATTCTTTATTTATTAAATATATTTATATTAAATAAATATTTTAAATATTATTTTAGATATATTTCCTATATAGACATGAAATTAAAATTTAAAAAAAAAAATATTATATTTATTTTAATTATTTTATGAATAAAATTTTATTTTATTTGTATTATATTCAAAATTAAATTATAAAATTTTGCAACATAAATATTTTTAATTATTAAATATATGTTTTAAATATTATTTTAGATATATTTTCTATATATAAATGCAATTGAAATTAAAAAAAATATTATTATATTTATTTTAATTATTTTTATGAATACAATTTTATTTGCTTTATAAATTTTTATTATATTAAAAATTAAATAATGAAATTTATCATGTTAATATAAATATAAATAAATATACATAAGTATTTATTATTTATTTCTTATAATTTATGCTGGGTGTCTTGCGGTCGCTGAGATTCCACTAAGTTCTGCAGTTGATGATTTTTCTTGTTGTTTTTTTTTTTTTTGTCTTTAAATTGTCCGATGGCTGTGCCTTTGCTTTCACCTGCTGTTTGCGCATCACTGGCAAATGCAATTTGCACATTAATATCTAAGTATCTGAGTAGCTAATTTTCAATATGCAAGCGGCAAGCAGCAAGCGGCAAGCA
Source organism: Zaprionus obscuricornis (assembly GCA_037044475.1). Lineage (NCBI taxonomy): Eukaryota > Metazoa > Arthropoda > Insecta > Diptera > Drosophilidae > Zaprionus > Zaprionus obscuricornis. Next base: position 20,203 of record JBAMBR010002144.1, on the reverse strand, counting down.
GAAGCAAGCGGCAAACTTTGCAGCTGGCAGAAGCAAAAGCTTTGGAAAAAAGGCAATTTCCGCCATTTTGATGCATTCTTTAATGGGCTAACTTGAGTGTGTACGAAGCGAAGGCAGTAAGGAGCGAGGAGTAAAAGACAGAGAGAGAAAGAGAGAGAATACAGACAGAGAGGGAGATTGAGAAGAAGCAACAGAGCATGAGAGCGTGAAAGGGAAAAAGAGACAGATAGACAGACAGACAGATAGATAGAGAGAGAGAGAGAGAGTGAGTGAGCTAGAGAGAGAGAGACAGAGAGAGAGAGAGATTGCAGTAAAACTGATATGCCATTATGCTAAAAGTTTGTGTGCCAAGCAAAATGTGTGCAAGAAAAGCAGCAAAAAAAAAATAAAATAATAAAAAAATGAACGATAGAAAAGATATAGAAAAAGAAGAAAAAAAAAAATATACTAATAATGTTATTCGATACGTTACGTTGTGGAGCGCATTGACGTTAGATCGCTCGAAATGCCGTTATGGCATTACGTAGTCATTGGCTAACAGCAGGCTAAAGTTATCAAATGCCAGTATGTGTGGGTGTGTGAAAGAGAGAGGAAGAGAGAGACAGAGTGAAAGAGAGGGATAGAGAGAGGAAGTGTAATATATGATTAGCAGTAAGAAAAAGGAAAGAATAATGTGATTGAAAATGTAGAAAAAGTGCAAGAAAAGTAAAGCAATGAAATTGCAATAGATTCAAATTTTGCATAGAGAAAAAAAGAGAGAGAGAGAGAGAGAAAAAAAATTGCAGAAATATATAGTATATATAGTAGAATATATATTGAGAGAGAGAGAGAGAGAGAGAAATAAAGAGCAAGAGAGAGAGAGAAAGAGAGAGTAAGAGAGATATAGAGATACAGAGAGAGAGAGCAAGAGAGAGATATAGATATATAGAGAGAGAGAGAGATAGAGATAGAGATAGAGATAGAGATAGAGATAGAGATAGAGATAGAGATAGAGATAGAGATAGAGATAGAGATAGAGATAGAGATAGAGATAGAGATAGATAGATAGAGATAGAGATAGAGATAGCGATAGAGATAGCGATAGAGATAGCGATAGAGATAGAGATAGAGATTTCACTGCAGAAATATAGTAGAATATATATTTGTAGAGAGAGTGAGAGAGAAATAAAGAGACAGAGAGAAAGAGAGAGAGAGAGAGATTATAGAAACTATATAAAGTTAAGTTTTCTCTTTCATTACAAGCCAAAAATTATAATAATAAGAACAAGCTATGGCTCATGTCTAGCCTAAAGCTACTATAGCACAAGCTGCTGCTGCTACTGTTGCTGCTGCTGCTGCTGATTAACTTTGCAGTTGAAGTAGAAGGCAAAAATTGTTAAAGCCTTTCACGCTCACAGCGCACAGCTGTAGAGGCAGCCACAGCAGCAGGAGCAGCAGTAGCTTCCTACGCGCGTGTTCTTGTTGCCCTTTTGTTTTTTTTTTCTTTTCAACCGCTTTGGCATTTTGGCAGCTGGCAAAGATTTGCGTTACTTTTTTTTTTGTACTTTTGCTTCTTTTGCGCTTTTCGCACTGCATAATTTAGCTATTTTATGCAGCGCCGGCAAATGAGTGTGTAAAAAAAAAGCAAAAACAAAAGCAAAAGCTTGAGAATGAGAATAAAAATAAAAATAAGAAAACGAAAATGAAAAAAAAAAAATGTGGCTTGTGTTTTCACGCCGTTTTACTTACTCTTCGCGCTTTCTTTTTTGGCTTTTTTTTGGCCTTCTCTTTTTCCTTTTTTGCCTCATTATCTCTTTTTGGGCCAACAAGCAACAATTGTTGTTTGTGTGTTGTGTGTTTGCTAAATGAGTTAAACTCAACTATTTCATCTTCATCTACATCTTCTTGTGCTCTCTCTCTCTCTTTTCTCTTTTCTCTGTTCAGTGCATTCTTCCTTGTGCTGCATTCTTTAGTTTTGTGCAAGTGCAAGTTTTTTTTGGCTGCACTGTAATAATGTTTGCAATTAAACTAATGAAGTCATTTCTGCTGCTTCTCACTGACCTTTAGCATCGTTGCCTTTTCCATCATCTATCATCATTCTACGTCATCTTCATCTTTGTTATTCATCATTATCATCAACATCTTCAAAAAGTCTTGAAGTTTATCGCTTAATTGTTCAGTTTGCCATGTCAAAAGAAGAAGAAGAAGAAAAAGTGAAATGACTTTTGATAAACTTATTTTCAACTTTGCCACAGACTTCAAGCTTGCCTTCAAATTACTTTTTACCACATTTTTCCATACCACATATTTTTTTTTTTTTTATTTTTATTCTTTACATTTTTTTTTACCCTTTGAGAGGATGTATTAATTTTGGATAAAAGTTTGTAACGTTACTTAGGAGGCTTGGCAGATCCAACCTATATATTTTTAATCAACGTTGAGAGGAGTATCAAAATCTGCCTAATCGTCTGTTCATCTAAATTATTCTCTCAGTTTTAAGCCTATCTCAATGAAACTTAGCATACATACTTCCTATGCCCATAAGCTGCATATAAATTGGAATTGGACGGATAGGACCACTTTATCATATAGCTTCCATAGGAACTATCGGCCGAAAATGAATATATTTCTTTGATTTTTCAACTATCCAGCTGTAACTTATAGAACTTGAGTTTAGTGACAACTTACACATCGCATATACATTTGGTTCAAATCAGACTACTATATCACATAGCTGCCATAGTAACGATCGGTCAAAAATTAAGTTTTTGTATAAAAAACTTTTTTATTTGCTAGGCTATCTACCTGAAACTAACAGCATTTGAATTTAGTTTCGACTAATATGTCTCATAAAAATTTGGTATAAATCGGACCACTTTATCATATGGCTGCCATAGGAACGATCGGTCGAAAATAAAGATTTTTCTATGATTTTCAAGCTATTCTGCTGAAACTTATAGGATTTAAGTTTAGTGACGACTTCCACATCGCATATAAATTTGGTTCAAATCAGACTACTATATCATATAGCTGCCATAGGAAAGATCGGTGAGATAATGAAGTTTTTCTAAGAAAAATTTGATTGTTTGTTAAGCTATCTCGCTGAAATGTACACTATTTGAATTTAGTTTCCACAAATACGTCTCAGTAAAATTTGGTATAAATCGAACAACTATATCATATAGCTGCCATAGGACATTTTTTTTTTTATTAAATATTTTATACAATTTCCATTATGAGAAAAAACTCAAATTTCCGTTACCACTAAAATGACAAAGCAAAAATAATTCAGATTGATCAGCAAAAATCAATAAATTCTCTGCATAAAATATTAGACGAACAGAAATTGGAAGAGTTTTCTTTCAAGATTGCTAGAGTATAACATCTTCGGTTTTCATGTTTCCTATAATGTTTTATTTTTCTGTTTTGGTTTTTCGCATTGCAATTTTTAGCAAATTTATTTGCCAATCTGTGCGGTGTTAAGTGTCATATTTTGACATTGAGCAATATTAATTGACTTTACTTTTTTTTATGGAATATATGCTATAATTTTATTATTGTTGCTGTTATTTTATTTTTTGTTCTCTTTGCTCAGCATGTGCTTGTACCTCGAACTGACAGCAGCAGGACAGCAACAACAGCAGAAGAAGCAGCAGCAACAACAACAGCAATGGCAAAAGCAAAGGGTGCCAGCAACAATTCCACATTCGTTTTGGGCCACAAAAAAATCAAGCTGAAGAGGGCGGATTGTAAAGTTTCAGAGACTTTAATTGCTGCAGTTATTCTCTATTCTTTATATTTTATATACAGAGTATTTTATAGTATATATTTTATATTTTATAGGGTATTTTATAGTCTAACAGACTTGACTATATAGTCGGCAAATAATTCAATAATAAATCTAATGCTTTTGGTGCTTCGGCATAAAGAAATGTATAAAGAAAATAAGAGAGAGATGTAAGGATGCATGATTCTTCATTTATTGATGATTTGCCATTATTAATTTATCAAATTAAATAATTTAAGCAATTTTATTACAATTTGTAAAATGTAAAATTTGTAAAAATAATAATTTTATTTAAGTTCTCAAAAAAAATAAAAAAATTAAAAATTAAAAAACAAAGTTCTCAAAAAAAATTAAATGTAATAAGGTTAAAGGCGAAAAATTAATTAAGCGCAGCTTTAAACATGATTAAAAATCAAAATAAAATAAATATGGCTAATAAATATAATATAATATTATCATTGGCCTGCTGTTGTTATACATACTGTTGCTTTAAATGTTGCTCTTTATGTCTATTTATGGTTTATAAATACTGATAACTGCACGTGCAGCCCTCGTGCTGTGACGCATTTGAAAAGCCAGCATAACTGAAGTACCTGAAATGCACAAAAAACCAAAGTCACCACACGTAACTGTCACCAACATACAACTACAAACTACACCTACACATACACCTACACCTACTCATTCACACACACTCACAAGCACACAGCACGAGAGAGATATACTTACAAAGCGCCTGTACATTAACTCACTTATATTCACAGACTCCCACACACATATGTATAGCTATATATATATACATACTTATACAACTCCCACACAGCTTCCCAAATAAATATACACACACAAGCACACACGCACAACTACAAACACACGCATGGGAAATGTACTTCAATAGCAATAAATGAAAAAACATGCGCAGCTTAAAATCAATGATGAAAAAAAATTCGCAATGCTGTTCAGTTGCAATTGCAGCGCAATTTATAACAAGCTGATAGAGAGTGTGAGAGTGAGAGGGAGGGAGGGAGAGAGAGCAAGATAGATAGAGACACAGGTACAGATTGAAGTAGAGGTGAAACCATAATGAAAAAAATGCTTGTAGTGGAATTAAGCAAAAAAAAAAAAATAAAGTAAAAATTAATCTTGCGCAATTTTCAAGCATTCAAAGAAATTTTAAATTTCCCTTAACACTAAAATGACAAAGAAAAATAATTTCAGATCAAAATTTAATGAATTTTCAGGCGAACAGAAATTGGGAACAGAAATCAGACGTCTTCCTGTTACTACTTTTCGAGCACCTAGTAGTCTGAATCTGATAAGCTGAAAATAAAGTCCCCCGAAAAATAAAGAGATGAAAACTTTACTTTCACATTTTTGAATTTAATATTTAATTTTTATTTATTCGCATTTCGGTTTTTTGTGTGTGTTTTGTTGTTGTTACAATATTGTTGTTTGTTGTATGCATAAAGTTACATAAAGTTAGAACTTGCCACACATCATTCAATGTTTATTATATATTTTTTTTGTATTTATTATTGTAGTTCAAACGTTATGAGTGCCTGTGGTGTGTGTGTATGTGTGTGTGTGTTTGTGTAGTGTAATTAAATGTTCTGATATTTACGACGAATACATTTATATGTCTGCACATTATATATATATATTTTTTATATATATATTTATTTGTATATATATATAAATGTATTTTTTTTTATTTCATTTTGTATTTAATTATTTCTGCGGGCTTCATTCTCATTCCTTTTGCATTTAATTTTTTTTTTTACTTTTATTTTGTTTTTATTTTTGGCTAACATCTTGTCAATTCTTTCGCTTTGTAGATAATTTTCTTTTCTATTTCTCTTTTCTCGTTTTAAATCGGTTTCTTTGTATTTTTTTTTTTATATTTTTCTTTAATTTTTTTTGTAAGATTAAACAACATTTTTTGGGCCTCAAAGTAACGTTTATACCTTGCTTTATTTTTTTTTTTTAATTTCATTTCTTTTTATCATCTTTATCATCATGATCATCATTATAATTCTTTCTTTTTTTTTGGCATTTTCTTAATTGGTTTTATTAAAAATTAAATAAAATCTAATTTTGTTAACAAATGTTGCAATACGCTTAACTAAATAGTTTTTTCTTTCTTTCTTTTTTTTTAATATATTTATTTATTTTTATTTTTATGTTTTCTTTACAATTAAAATTTGCGCTAACAGTTAAAAATTGTTTCTCATTTTTTTTTTGCTCATATTTTTTTCTTTTTATTTATTTTTTTAAATTTTCTTTTACATCAAGCAATATTATTTTACTCTTGTTCTTGTTGTTGTTGTTTATTTACGTTTTATTATAATTACAATAATTAGCTAATTTGACACTTAAAGCGGAAAAACTTAACAACTTTTCGGTTGGTTGAGTTGCCATTATTTTTATTTTTATTTTTTATTTTTTTTTTCTTTTTTTTTTTTTAAATGATTTTCAATACACACTTAAGAACTAAATACAATGACTGTGTTTTTTTTTGTTAGTTCATATATAACATTTATATTATTATTTTTTTATTTATTTTATATTTAAATTTTGCTACTAATAAAATATATTTGATGTATTATTATTATTAGATTATTTTATTATTATGTTTAATAACAAACTATAATAAATAATACTAAAAATAATAATAATAAATATATTTCTTAGTACACAATGTAAAATAAAATAAATAAAAAATAATAATAGATAATACTAACAAATAATAAAACAGTCATTGTATTTAGTTCTTAAGGTGTATTGAAAATCATTTAAAAAAGAAAAAAAAAAATAAAAAATAAAAATAAAAAATAATGGCAACTCAACCAACCGAAAAGTTGTTAAGTTTTTCCGCTTTAAGTGTCAAATTAGCTAATTATTGTAATTATAATAAAACGTAAATAAACAACAACAACAAGAACAAGAGTAAAATAATATTGCTTGATGTAAAAGAAAATTTAAAAAAATAAATAAAAAGAAAAAAATATGAGCAAAAAAAAAATGAGAAACAATTTTTAACTGTTAGCGCAAATTTTAATTGTAAAGAAAACATAAAAATAAAAATAAATAAATATATTAAAAAAAAAGAAAGAAAGAAAAAACTATTTAGTTAAGCGTATTGCAACATTTGTTAACAAAATTAGATTTTATTTAATTTTTAATAAAACCAATTAAGAAAATGCCAAAAAAAAAGAAAGAATTATAATGATGATCATGATGATAAAGATGATAAAAAGAAATGAAATTAAAAAAAAAAAATAAAGCAAGGTATAAACGTTACTTTGAGGCCCAAAAAATGTTGTTTAATCTTACAAAAAAAATTAAAGAAAAATATAAAAAAAAAAATACAAAGAAACCGATTTAAAACGAGAAAAGAGAAATAGAAAAGAAAATTATCTACAAAGCGAAAGAAGTTAAAAAAAATTGACAAGATGTTAGCCAAAAATAAAAACAAAATAAAAGTAAAAAAAAAAATTAAATGCAAAAGGAATGAGAATGAAGCCCGCAGAAATAATTAAATACAAAATGAAATAAAAGAAAATACATTTATATATATATACAAATAAATATATATATAAAAAATATATATATATAATGTGCAGACATATAAATGTATTCGTCGTAAATATCAGAACATTTAATTACACTACACAAACACACACACACATACACACACACCACAGGCACTCATAACGTTTGAACTACAATAATAAATACAAAAAAAATATATAATAAACATTGAATGATGTGTGGCAAGTTCTAACTTTATGTAACTTTATGCATACAACAAACAACAATATTGTAACAACAACAAAACACACACAAAAAACCGAAATGCGAATAAATAAAAATTAAATATTAAATTCAAAAATGTGAAAGTAAAGTTTTCATCTCTTTATTTTTGGGGGACTTTATTTTCAGCTTTTCAGACTCAGAATACTAGGTGCTCGAAAAGTAGTAACAGGAAGACGTCTGATTTCTGTTCCCAATTTCTGTTCGCCTGAAAATGCATTAAATTTTGATCTGAAATTATTTTTCTTTGTCATTTTAGTGTTAAGGGAAATTTAAAATTTCTTTGAATGCTTGAAAATTGCGCAAGATAAATTTTTACTTTATTTTTTTTTTTTTGCTTAATTCCACTGCAAGCATTTTTTTCATTATGGTTTCATCTCTACTTCAATCTGTACCTGTGTCTCTATCTATCTTGCTCTATCTCCCTCTCTTCCTCTCACTCTCCCTCTCTATCAGTTGTTATAAATTGCGCTGCAATTGCAATTGAACAGCATTGCGAATTTTTTTCATCATTGATTTTAAGCTGCGCATGTTTTTTCATTTATTGCTATTGAAGTATATTTCCCATGCGTGTGTTTGTAGTTGTGCGTGTGTGCTTGTGTGTGTATATTTATTTGGGAAGCTGTGTGGGAGTTGTATAAGTATGTATATATATAGCTATACATATGTGTGTGGGAGTCTGTGAATATAAGTGAGTTAATGTACAGGCGCTTTGTAAGTATATCTCTGTGCATGTGCATGTGTGTGTGTGAATGAGTAGGTGTAGATGTATGTGTAGGTGTAGTTTGTAGTTGTATGTTGGTGACAGTTACGTGTGGTGACTTTGGTTTTTTGTGCATTTCAGGTACTTCAGTTATGCTGGCTTTTCAAATGCGTCACAGCACGAGGGCTGCACGTGCAGTTATCAGTATTTATAAACCATAAATAGACATAAAGAGCAACATTTAAAGCAACAGTATGTATAACAACAGCAGGCCAATGATAATATTATATTATATTTATTAGCCATATTTATTTTATTTTGATTTTTAATCATGTTTAAAGCTGCGCTTAATTAATTTTTCGCCTTTAACCTTATTACATTTAATTTTTTTTGAGAACTTTGTTTTTTAATTTTTAATTTTTTTATTTTTTTTGAGAACTTAAATAAAATTATTATTTTTACAAATTTTACATTTTACAAATTGTAATAAAATTGCTTAAATTATTTAATTTGATAAATTAATAATGGCAAATCATCAATAAATGAAGAATCATGCATCCTTACATCTCTCTCTTATTTTCTTTATACATTTCTTTATGCCGAAGCACCAAAAGCATTAGATTTATTATTGAATTATTTGCCGACTATATAGTCAAGTCTGTTAGACTATAAAATACCCTATAAATATAAAATCTCTGAAACTTTACAATCCGCCCTCTTCAGCTTGATTTTTTTGTGGCCCAAAACGAATGTGGAATTGTTGCTGGCACCCTTTGCTTTTGCCATTGCTGTCGTTGCTGTTGTTGTTGCTGCTGCTTCTTCTGCTGTTGTTGCTGTCCTGCTGCTGTCAGTTCGAGGTACAAGCACATGCTGAGCAAAGAGAACAAAAAATAAAATAACAGCAACAATAATAAAATTATAGCATATATTCCATAAAAAAAATAAAGTCAATTAATATTGCTCAATGTCAAAATATGACACTTAACACCGCACAGATTGGCAAATAAATTTGCTAAAAATTGCAATGCGAAAAACCAAAACAGAAAAATAAAACATTATAGGAAACATGAAAACCGAAGATGTTATACTCTAGCAATCTTGAAAGAAAACTCTTTCAGTATCTGTTCGCCTGATAATTTATGCAGATAATTCATTGATTTTTGCTCCGACATGATCTGAATTATTTTTGCTTTCTCATTTTAGTGGTAACTGAAATTTAAATTCTTTCTCATGTTAGAAATTGTATAAAATATTTACTAAAAATAATTTCCTATGGCAGCTATATGATATAGTTGTTCGATTTATACCAAATTTTACTGAGACGTATTTGTCGAAACTAAATTCAAATAGTGTAAATTTCAGCGAGATAGCTTAACAAACAATCAAATTTTTCTTACAAAAACTTCATTATCTCACCGATCTTTCCTATGGCAGCTATATGATATAGTAGTCTGATTTGAACCAAATATATATGCGATGTGGAAGTCGTCACTAAACTTAAATCCTATAAGTTTCAGCAGGATAGCTTGAAAATCAAACAAAAATCTTCATTTTCTACCGATCTTTCCTATGGCAGCTATATGATATAGTGCTCCGATTTATACCAAATTTTGATGAGACATTTTTGTCGAAACTAAATTCAAATGCTGTCAGTTTCAGGTAGATAGCCTAGCAAATAAAAAAGTTGTTCATACAAAAACTTCATTTTCGATCGATCGTTACTATGGCAGCTATATGATATAGTAGTCCGATTTGAACCAAATGTATATGCGATGTGTAAGTTGTCACTAAACTCAAGTTCTATAAGTTACAGCTGGATAGCTGAAAAATCAAAGAAATATATTCATTTTCGGCCGATAGTTCCTATGGAACCTAAATGATATAGTGGTCCTATCCGTCCAATTCCGATTTATATGCAGCTTATGGGCATAGGAAGTATGTATGCTAAGTTTCATTGAGATAGGCTTAAAACTGAGAGAATAATTTTGATACTCCTCTCAACGTTGATTAAAAATATATAGGTTGGATCTGCCAAGGCTCCTAAGTAACGTTACAAACTTTTATCCAAAATTAATACATCCTCTGGAAGGGTAAATAAAAAATGTAAAGAATAAAAATAAAAAAATATATATGTGGTATGGAAAAATGTGGTAAAAAGTAATTTGAAGGCAAGCTTGAAGTCTGTGGCAAAGTTGAAAATAAGTTTATCAAAAGTCATTTCACTTTTTCTTCTTCTTCTTCTTTTGACATGGCAAACTGAACAATTAAGCGATAAACTTCAAGACTTTTTGAAGATGTTGATGATAATGATGAATAACAAAGATGAAGATGACGTAGATGATGATGATGATAAAAGGCAACGATGCTAAAGGTCAGTGAGAAGCAGCAGAAATGACTTCATTAGTTTAATTGCAAACATTATTACAGTGCAGCCAAAAAAAACTTGCACTTGCACAAAACTAAAGAATGCAGCACAAGGAAGAATGCACTGAACAGAGAAAAGAGAAAAGAGAGAGAGAGAGCACAAGAAGATGTAGATGAAGATGAAATAGTTGAGTTTAACTCATTTAGCAAACACACAACACACAAACAACAATTGTTGCTTGTTGGCCCAAAAAGAGATAATGAGGCAAAAAAGGAAAAAGAGAAGGCCAAAAAAAGCCAAAAAAGAAAGCGCGAAGAGTAAGTAAAACGGCGTGAAAACCCAAGCCACATTTTTTTTTTTTTCATTTTCTTTTTCTTATTTTTATTTTTATTTTTATTTTTATTTTTATTCTCATTCTCAAGCTTTTGCTTTTGTTTTTGCTTTTTTTTACACACTCATTTGCTGGCGCTGCATAAAATAGCTAAATTATGCAGTGCGAAAAGCGCAAAAGAAGCAAAAGTACAAAAAAAAAAGTAACGCAAATCTTTGCCAGCTGCCAAAATGCCAAAGCGGTTGAAAAGAAAAAAAAAACAAAAGGGCAACAAGAACACGCGCGTAGGAAGCTACTGCTGCTCCTGCTGCGGCTGCCTCTACAGCTGTGCGCTGTGAGCGTGAAAGGCTTTAACAATTTTTGCCTTCTACTTCAACTGCAAAGTTAATCAGCAGCAGTAGCAGCAACAGTAGCAGCAGCAGCTTGTGCTATAGTAGCTTTAGGCTAGACATGAGCCATAGCTTGTACTTATTATTATTATTTTTGGCTTGTAATGAAAGAGAAAACTTAACTTTATATAGTTTCTATAATCTCTCTCTCTCTCTCTCTCTCTTCCTCTCTGTCTCTTTATCTCTCTCTCACTCTCTCTACAAATATATATTCTACTATATTTCTGCAGTGAAATCTCCATCTCTATCTCTATCTCTATCTCTATCTCTATCTCTATCTCTATAGCTATTTCTATCTCTATCTCTATCTCTATCTCTATCTCTATCTCTATCTCTATCTCTATCTCTATCTCTATCTCTATCTCTATCTCTATCTCTATCTCTATCTCTATCTCTATCTCTATCTCTATCTCTATCTCTATCTCTATAGCTATCTCTATCTCTATCTCTATCTCTATCTCTATCTCTATCTCTATCTCTATCTCTATCTCTATCTCTATCTCTCTCTATCTCTCTCTCTTGCTCTCTCTCTCTTACTTTCTCTTTCTCTCTCTCTTACTCTCTCTTTCTCTCTCTCTTGCTCTTTATTTTTCTCTCTCTCTTGCTCTTTATTTCTCTCTCTCTCTCTCTCTCTCTCAATATATATTCTACTATATATTTCTGCAGTGAATTAAAGCTATAGCAATTTTTTTTCTCTCTCTCTCTCTTTCTCTTTTTTTCTCTATGCAAAATTTGAATCTATTGCAATTTCATTGCTTTACTTTTCTTGCACTTTTTCTACATTTTCAATCACATTATTCTTTCCTTTTTCTTACTGCTAATCATATATTACACTTCCTCTCTCTATCCCTCTCTCTCTCCCACTCTGTCTCTCTCTGTATCTCTCTCTTTCACACACCCACACATACTGGCATTTGATAACTTTAGCCTGCTGTTAGCCAATGACTACGTAATGCCATAACGGCATTTCGAGCGATCTAACGTCAATGCGCTCCACAACGTAACGTATCGAATAACATTATTAGTATATTTTTTTTTCTTCTTTTTCTATATCTTTTCTATCGTTCATTTTTTTTATTATTTTATTTTTTTTTTGCTGCTTTTCTTGCACACATTTTGCTTGGCACACAAACTTTTAGCATAATGGCATATCAGTTTTACTGCAATCTCTCTCTCTCTGTCTCTCTCTCTCTCTCTCTCTCTAGCTCGCTCACTCTCTCTAGGTCTCACACTCTCTCTCTCTCTCTCTCTATCTGTCTATCTGTCTTTCTTTTTCCCTTTCACGCTCTCATGCTCTGTTGCTTCTTCTCAATCTCCCTCTCTGTCTGTATTCTCTCTCTTTCTCTCTCTGTCTCTTACTCTTCACTCCTCACTTCCTTCACTTCGTACACACTCAAGTTAGCCCATTAAAGAATGCATCAAAATGGCGGAAATTGCCTTTTTTCCAAAGCTTTTGCTTCTGCCAGCTGCAAAGTTTGCCGCTTGCTTCTGTTTGCCGCTTGCTGCTTGCCGCTTGCATATTGAAAATTAGCTACTCAGATACTTAGATATTAATGTGCAAATTGCATTTGCCAGTGATGCGCAAACAGCAGGTGAAAGCAAAGGCACAGCCATCGGACAATTTAAAGACAAAAAAAAAAAAAACAACAAGAAAAATCATCAACTGCAGAACTTAGTGGAGTCTCAGCGACCGCAAGATACCCAGCATAAATTATAAGAAATAAATAATAAATACTTATGTATATTTATTTATATTTATATTAACATGATAAATTTCATTATTTAATTTTTAATATAATAAAAATTTATAAAGCAAATAAAATTGTATTCATAAAAATAATTAAAATAAATATAATAATATTTTTTTTAATTTCAATTGCATTTATATATAGAAAATATATCTAAAATAATATTTAAAACATATATTTAATAATTAAAAATATTTATGTTGCAAAATTTTATAATTTAATTTTGAATATAATACAAATAAAATAAAATTTTATTCATAAAATAATTAAAATAAATATAATATTTTTTTTTTTAAATTTTAATTTCATGTCTATATAGGAAATATATCTAAAATAATATTTAAAATATTTATTTAATATAAATATATTTAATAAATAAAGAATGAATATTTATATTACAAATTTCATCATTTAATTTTGAAGATAATAAAAATTTACAAAGCAAATAAAATTTTATTCATAAAAATAATTAAAATAAATATAATAATATTTTTTTTAATTTCAATTTCACTTATATATAGAAAATATATCTAAAATAATATTTAAAATATATATTTAATATAAAAATATTTAATAAATAAAGAATGAATATTTATATTTATATGACAAATTTCATCAAATCAATTAAAGTTTTATTTAATAAAATAATTAAAATAAATTTAATAAAAGTTTTTTTTTTAATTTTAGCTTCTTGTCTATATAGCAAATACATTAGAAATAACATTTAAAATATATTTTTAATATACTTTTATTTGTAACTATTTTTTATTTTTATTTCTATAATTTATTTTATTATTTTACAGGGTATTGCATAGCTGCGGGTATATTACAGTCAGCAAGTTGACTTTTTGTCCGGCAGAAAAAAATAAGTTTCAATGGCAAAATAATTATTTTTCATTAATATTGCAGTCAGGTAAATAAGGACATGCACATATACATATATATACATATACACACACACACACAACAACAATTCCTTACACCTGTTCCAGCCACATTTGTGGCCAAGAGAACTGACAAAGCCAAAATAAACTTGGTTGTAGCAAAAGACGGTCGAGAAAATTAGAAAATACATTTTTCAGCATTAAAAATTGTTCGACGTGCGGAGATTGCGGTAATTTCGCTTAACAGTTAGCTGCAGCCACACACACACACAAACACACACAGACACAACGTGCGTGAAAGAGCAAGAGGAAAGGCAACAGCAGCAACAAGAGAGACAGCGTCCAGTGGTTGGCAATGTTTCGACACATGCTGCGGTGCCAGTCAAACACACCTGCTCGCCAGTTGCCGCGGCGTTGGCAGGAGGCGTGCTGTGTGTGTAGAATGTAGGGAGTAAGAGGCTAGTGGTATAGAAGAGAGAAGGAGAATGTAACCATGTGGGCGGTGCTAAATGTCGAGAGTGCAACCCAGCTGTCGGATGGAGGACATGAGGAGCAAAGCAAGAGCACGCAGCAGGGCAAGAGCAAGGGAGCAAGGGAGCAGCAGGCAGCAGCTGGCACTTGACATGAGCAACAACAACGGCAACAACGTTGAAACAACTCGAGGGCCTTCGTTCAACTATATTCGCAACATTTTGCTTCCGCTACGAAATGGCAAAAACACACACACACACACTGTTACACAGACACAACTGGCACACATCTGCACATGATACATTTAGACTTGTGTAGCACAAAAAACAGCAAAAAATAAAAATAAAAAAAATACAAGAGAAAATGTAACTAAAAACAATTTGAAATAAGATACTTCAAATACAACTAAGAATAAAAAAAAAGCCAACAAAATAATATAAAAAAAATAGAAGATAAAATCTGGGGAAAAAAAACTCTCTCTGGCAAATTATAACTTAATATTTGTTGCTGCTGCTGTTGTTGTTGTTATTGCTGTTGCTTTTGCTGTTGGCATGGCAGAGTATTTACTGTAGTGCATTGTGCTGCTAGAGCTTCATATAGAATAGAAATATATGCTATATAAATTATTTAATTAATTAGTTAACTTATTATGAAGAGTTTATAGCTAAAACAACAATTAAAATTCAACAAAAGAATTTAATTTTCTTTTTTTTACAGTTGATTGTAAACAAGATTTAATTACAATAAAAGTGCTGTATAAATATTGAAGTATTTATTTTTTAATTGCATTTTAGTTTTTATTTAATTTTCATTATAATAATTAAATATATTTTTTTTAATTTCTTTACTGTTTTTTAATATTAATTAAATAAATTAAATTTTTTTTCAAGTATTTTTTTTTTGAATTATTCAACTTTAAAAATATGCTAATTTAATAACAATTTATAAATAATTTTCATCTTTGTTTTATTAAATTTTTAATTGCTTTTTAATTTTAATTTAATTTTTTTTTTAGTAATAACAATTTTTCAATTTCTGCGCTGTTTATTATTAATTAAATAATCTAAATTTTTTAAGAAAAATAATATATATTTTTTTAATTATTTAACTTTAAAAATATGCTAATTAAATATAAATATTTATAAATAATTTCCATCTTTGTTTTATTAAATTGTTAATTGCATTTAATTTTATTTTTTTATAATATTTTGCATACGGGTTTTTTTTTTTAATTTTCTGTCGCTTATTATTTTTAAAAATTATTTGTTCTTTAATAAAGCAAATTAATTTAACGAAAAAATTTATGCAATTTCTTTAAAATATTTTATATATTTATATTTATATATTTATATTTATTTTATATATTTTTTTTTATTTTCATATAAATTCCAAACAAATTTTCTTCACTTGCTTTTTCAACAGAATCTTGTTTAAATTTTTTGTATTTAATTTTTATTTGATACCTTGAACAATTTTACAATTTTAGATAATCCTTGAAATTTCATTCATCATCATGCTATGATCCTACCTTGCCTGCCTGCCATGACTTTCTAAATCCGTAATGCTCCATCAACTGCACTGCAGCGCAGCAATAAAAATGAGAAAAAATATAAAATGAAAAAAAAAAAACGCGACTCAAGAAGCTGGCTTAATGTATTTTAACGCTTGCGGCGCAACACACATTAAAAACCACAACAACAGCAAAGAGTGAGTACAACAAAAAAAACAGCAACAGCAACAAGAACAGTCAAAAAAAAATGTACAACAAAAAGTGCCAGAAGCACACAAAATGCCATCTTAAATCCTGTGAATAGTCGTGGAACACATGCCCCAAATCGCAAAAGCAAGTGAAGTGTAGCTTCAGGTGTTTCTCTGGACAGCTGCAGTAATTCCCACGATACTTGTCTGAAAGGTGTCGCTGTCTTACTCTCTTATTCTCTCACTCTCTCTCTCTCTATCACTACGCTGTATTACTTGCAAACATTTGTATAATATGACTAAAATTGACTTTCAATAATGCGCATATTACAATTACGTAAGCGTGAAATCGCCAAATTTGACAAATCATCGAACAGACAAAGAGGAAATGAATGAAGGAGAGAGAGAGAGAGAGAGAGAGAGAATGATATAAATACATATATACAAATGACATTAGATTTGCTTCTTAGACATAAAGAGCAGGACAAAATGTGCTATCAATCATAAATATTTTAAGCTGCAGGCCAAACACAGCAACAAACATCAATAACAATAACAATAACAATATGGCTTTTGTGTGTTGCTAGATAATTGCATTTGGCTTGGCCAAAAAGCCATAGACGTAACTCGATAAGCTTTTACTGCCATAGGGTCGAAAACTCAGTGTCTAATGGCATTTAACTCAATTATGAAATTTTGCAGCAATTAAAACTTAATGAGGAATGCAAAATTGCAAAATTCCGAAATTGTGAAAACGCGTTTCGCTTCGAGGCTAAAACAAAACAAAAAAAGGTCATGCAAAGGTGCGTATGCGTGATTTTTAATTGCATTTGCAACATGTGCTAAGCCAAATGACACTTTAAGCCAAAGTTCAACACGATGCAAGTTGTTGCAAACTTAACAACTTTAGTTCAACTAGAGAGACTATATATAGTACAGTATAACGTTTGCATGACCTACAACCATTTGTCCAATTTATTTGAAACCTTTTTTTGCATAAATAGCGACTAAATAGTGAATATGAGCGATTTGCACTTGAGATAAAATGTGTTTTTGCTTTTATGAGTCGATAAACATTTGCAATAAACTGATTCTTTTATTTTGTTGCCAGCACGGTAGCGTAATGCGGGCAAAATATATATATTAAATTTTTTATTGTACAACTTGTAGGAACAGCTTAAAAATTTGTTTCTCTATTCTCTTCCTGCCTATGCATATTATCATGCTCTGCGTTAATCACAATATAAATCAAATTTTTATATTAAATTTATATTTATAGTTTCTTATATTTCATTCTTTCTTTACAGGTGAACCGCTCCTGGTCTCTGGTATGACCAACTGACATCCGATGTAAACAATTTGATTGCTAGCCAATAAAATGTACACAGCGCATTTTGATGAATATGTCAAGCATGTGTTGGAATGCAATAATCGACACAGGACTAAATATGCCGTCGATAAGCAAAATTCTACAATTTCTATACTATCTCTCTCTCTATCTCTCTCTCTCTTTCTCTAAGCGACACGCAAGCTTGCTTCTAGCAAATTGTAAACAAGAATTTTGCTAGGAATTTTACTCATAACTTGTAGCCACAGTTGCAATTCGACAATGGACAATGCAACAGCTGAGCTTATGCTCAATCAGTATAGTACAATTCCAATGGACAATTTGACATCTCCAAATGTACATCTGCTCAATACATCGTTCTTCATACATATATTGCAACGTGTCTATCAAGAAAAGAAATTAAAGAATATTATATTATTTGTATCCGAGAGACTTAATGTGAATAATGCTAAAGGTCATGAGTTTTTTAAAATATTTTGCCAAGAATTTGAATATGTACCGAGAATATTTTGGAGACGTGACTACAATTACTCCAGAGAGATAATGGCACAAATAAGTACACCATCATTAGCATTGGTATTAACCACGGAACGTGATGATCCAATTATGAAAGTGACATCCGAAAGTATGATTGGTATGCATTGGTTAAAGACAATATTTCTACTTATACCACGCATATCCAAGGAGGATACTCTATTGAATGTTATAAATAATTTATTGAAATGGGCATGGAGCAAACAATTCTCAAATATGTTTTTAATAACTATCAACAATAATTTATTTATTGTAAATCCATATCCAAAACTTAAAATTATTAATAAAACACATATATGGCGACAGAAGGATATATTTAAGGGTAGCAGCAGCATGTTAAATACCAAAGGATATATGCTTAAAACACCTGTGCTAGATGATATGCCACGTGTCTTCAAGGGTTTGGATCGAAAAAGTATTCATGGTACAAGTGCCGGATATTTTATAGAATTTCTTGATTTCATCAAGGCAAACATGACGGATACAACTGCTAGCCTTAGTGATAGATACTTTGATTTATCCAAACTTTTGGATTTAATGTCACAGGGTGTCTATGAAACAATTATACATTCATTCACTGATCTTGATGGTAATCATTCCGTTGGTATTAGCTATCCCATTGGTATCAATGACTTATGCTTTATGGTTCCCTATCGCAATGAATCAATACAATATCGGTATGTGCGTGAAGCACTTCAACAAAGTGTCTGGTTATTATTGCTCTTCTCGTTGGTCTATATGTGCTTTGCCATCTGGCTGTGTTCTCCGAAACGTCCACGTGATCTAAGCTCTGCCATGTTACAGTGCATCTGCAGCATAACAAATAATGCGCCCATATCAATAATAAAAGCACCAACACCTCGCATGCGATTCCTATATGTATTATTGTTCATCTTCGGATTGGTCTTGTCCAACATGTATATCTCCAAGATGGCAAGTTATTTTACATCAGCACCACAGGCACATCAGCTGGATACAGAGGATGATATTATTAAAGCGGATCTACGTATTATAATTCAACGCTATGAATATGAAAGTTTATTACGCTCATCGCCACAGTTATCGAAACGTTTTCTTAAACAAATTGATATCGTGGATGCGGAGAACCTAAGAAAACATCGTGACAATTTAAACACTAGTGTTGGTTACCTTATGGCTAGCGATCGTTGGGGTTTTATCAATATGAAACAGAAACATTTACGCTGGCCCATCTTTAAGTTAACTAGTATCTGTTCGGGACCCTACTATCATGTCTTTCCCATGCATACTGATTCACATTTACGCTCGGCCCATCAGAATTTCATATTGATATCAAAGCAAGCTGGACTTAATCAACGTTGGATAAAAGATGCATATTGGGAAGCACTTCATTTGCGTCGCTTTCGTCTATTCATTGGCAAAGAGCAACCGACGCCACTGACCATGAGTTTTCTTTTCAGCATGCTGCACACTTGGTGCTTTGGTCTTGTGCTTGCTGGCATCGCCTTTGTCTTCGAAATGAAATGGCATCAGTATCTGTTACTTAAACTTCAGCTTAAATCCTACTATAAGCCAAAAAGAATACTTAAATATGTCAGAAGAAGCTTTCGTCGATTTTAAATACCTTTTATTTGCATGCTAAATATTTATTGAAAATTTCTTAAGTAATTTTGAATTATTTTTAGGTATGTAAGAAAATTAAATTTTGAATATAAAAAATTTAAAAATATTTTACATTTAATTTATTAAAAATAAATAACATCTATACTTAGAATATTAAATAAAAAAAAATTAAAAATAATTTTTAATATTAATGTGTATTAATTATAAATTATAATTATAAAAAACTTTGCATATTTTTATTTAGCTTAAAAATTAATTTTTATATGTAGTTATTTATTAATCAAAACATTATATAAAAAAAATAAATATTTATACTTGATATATAAAATAAAATAAATAGTTTTCAAAATAATTTAAATATAAAAAATATAAATATAAAAAAAAATAATTTAAATATAAATATATAAAATATTAATAGATTAAATATAATTTTTACATATATAGTAGTAATAAATTTTATTAAATTAATAAATATTTTAAAAGAATTTTGCAATTATTAAATATATTTATTTATTATAAGTAATTAATTTTGTAATACAATAAAAAATTCT
>JBAMBR010002143.1:0-18694 GCA_037044475.1 Zaprionus obscuricornis | reverse complement strand
CAAAATTTTTTTTATTTATACTTTTTAGCAATTTTTTTAATTTATTAAATTTTTTTTAATTTTTCTAAATTAAAATTTCTAATATATATAAATAAAAAATATAAATATAAAATTTTTTATTTACAATTTTTTTTATTTATACTTTTTAGCAATTTTTTAATTTCTTAAATTTTTTTAATTTTTCTAAATTTATTTTCATTGCTTATTTCAACAAAAACAAAATTTCCAACAGTATTTTTTCTGACCAAATGCAGCTGTAATTTAGCCCCAAGCTGCAAATGGAGCAAGCAGCAAGCAGGCAGCTGCCTGGCATTGAGTATGTAAATTTAGTGTAAAGGTGCATAAAATGGGCGTGGCAGTACGATATTTATTAAATGATCACAAGAGCATTTAAAGGATAATATAACAACAACAACAACAACAACAAGAACAAAAATGAAACGAGCTGAAGCTCATTGGAAAATGATGCAGTCAAATATTGTTTGTTGTTTTGAGGCGTGGCACAACGCCTGTTGCAATGACATAAATTTAACAAACAAAAAAAAAAAAAAAAAACAAGAAGGCAAAGAAGAAGTCTGCAAACCGAATTTATGTTACACTTACTCTTGCAGTCGTAGAAGAAAAACTTTTCAATTTTTACAAACTTCTTGACAAAAGTAAAGTACTCTCTGCAAGGGTATAAAAAGAGAAGATGAAAAGAAAAACCATAAAAAAACAAAAATAAATAAATAAATATGAGAAGTAGAGGCTTGAAGTAATTTAACGAAATTACGCATCGTTTAAGCTGTGATTTATGTGGCATGAGAGGAGGCAGCAACGCGCATAGAGTTGAGAGAAAACCAAAAACCAAAAACCAAAACCGAGACCGAGACTGAGACTGAGCAAACCCTTCACCCTGCCACACACAATGAGAGCGAGAAAGAGAGATAGAGAGAGAGGGAGAGAGAGAGTCAATCTTTGGCTTGTATTGTTAATGAGTCGAATTACACACACACACACACACACACACAGCACACACACATACAAAGAGACAAATACAACGTGGCAGGAATCAGCCAAAGCAACAGGGGCAACGAGGGGGGGAGAGAGCAAAAGTAAAGGCAAAACACATTCTGTGACTGCTGAGTGGCCGCCGAAAGGTGTGACAATTGTTACACACACACAGCACACACACATGTGTGTGTTTACGCATACAAACTGAGCACGAAGCATGACTCTGGCAAGTTGGCAAAGATTTATGCGACTGCCAAAGGAATTCCCAGAAATTGTAGACAATTCCTTGCGGTCTCGATCCTGGCCAGGATGCACAAAGTACAAAAAATACAACAGCA
Source organism: Zaprionus obscuricornis (assembly GCA_037044475.1). Classification (NCBI taxonomy): domain Eukaryota; kingdom Metazoa; phylum Arthropoda; class Insecta; order Diptera; family Drosophilidae; genus Zaprionus; species Zaprionus obscuricornis. The sequence goes on along the minus strand of JBAMBR010002143.1, from coordinate 17,363 downwards.
GCCAAAGGGAGCAGCAACCTTTTGTCTAGCTGTGTCTCTGACACTGTTTGAGGCTTTTTGCATAAGCAAAAATGAAAAAAAAAAACCAAAAAAAAAAAACATTTTGCATTATTGAGCACTTTTAACGGAATTGCTACTGGCATTTGGCGGCGCAATAACAACAGCATCAACATAAAGCGGCACCAGTAGCCACAAAATTCCCTTGAGCAGACGGCGCACATTTATCAAAGCGATTGAGGCGGCGGCAGCGGCGGCAACGTTCGCTTACCAAGTTTTTTTTTTTTTTTTTTGAAGATGCACCGCACACAGCCCCTCAGGGGCCCACAGGTTACTTACTGCAGTTGAATATCTTGAAGTCCGAGTCTGTTTCCGTTTTCCCCTAGAGGCCTTATGAGTTTCATTAATAAATTCCACAAAAAAAAAAGAATAGAAAACAGTAAAAGAAAAACCAAAAAGAAAATCATTTTTTTTTTTTTTTTTTTTTGTGGGCGTTTACAGTGCATAGAAAATAAAATTGAAAATATTTGGTAAATATTTGCGAACACAGGACACTTTTTTTTTGTAGCAATGATTAAGCAAAATATGGCAGACAATGCGGCAGCAGCAGTGAAAATGTGAAACGGAAAATACAAAAAAAAAAAATTGTCAACAGTTTTGAAGAAATATAAAAATATTTTTTGATATATGATTTGTAGTATTTACAATTTTCAAAAAATATTTTATATACAACAGAAAATTCTAGAAAAATATTTATAAATTTGAGTGTGGATTTTAACATTTATAAAGATTTTTATAAGTATTTAGTTATTATTTTTTAGAATTTTAATTTGAGTCTAGTTTTTAGGCTCTAAAAAGAGTTTTACGAGTAATTTTTATTTTTTAGGATTTTATAAATTTTTAATTTTTTTAACTTTATACAAAAGTTGTAAAGAAATAAAATAAAATATATTTTATTATGATTTGAAGTATTTCAAATTTTGAAATTTATTTTAAATACAACAGAAAAACATTTACAAATTTGAGTGTAATTTTTAAAAATTTTATAAGTATTTTTTTTTTTTATTTTTAAGTTTTTTTTTCTCAATTGCCTTTAGCTCAAATTACATTGAAGTTTTGTAAAACTACTTAAAGCAATTTTAAAACATTTCATTTTTCAAATTTCAAGCCTTTAAAAACTCTTTTGAAATTAATAATTTCCTCAAAAAAAAAAAAAAAATCTCCAGATGCTAATTGAAATCTATTTTTATATAAAATATGTAAAATTCTATCAATTTCCGGCATAGATTGCGGCAAGTGGCAGTTGCCGGAAGAACACGTGCCCCACTTGTCAGTTTGTAGTGCACATAAAGTGCATAATACGCAAAGTCAAGTATTTGATTGTAAGCCAAAAAAAAAAAAAAAAAAGTTGCTTGATAATCATTAAAAACTGCGGAAGTGCTACAGACGCAGAGATACATGAAGAAGCTTCAATTTCTATTTTTCTTTTCTTTTTTTTTTTAGGTAGGAAAATTTGTAAGTTTTTTGTTACTTAGTTTGTAACATATGGAAAATCATTAGTTAATTTTTTTTTTTTTTCTAATGAATGCGAAGCATCAATCAAAGTTGCCGCCAAGCAACGTTGGTGGCCATCAAAAATGTAGAAAAAATTGTTATTAGTTGTCGAAAATGTCGCATTGTTTTTACACTGTATCGCTGAGGCGTGGCATTAAGAGCCGCAAGGACCAAAAGCAAAATCTTTGCGGCACTTTGTCAAAGTGAAAGTAAAGTTCAAATTTCGCTCTAAAAAAAAAAAAACAAAAAAAAACTAATATTAATGAGCAATTGAAGATTAATTTTTGCCGACAAAGTCAAACACTTGAAAGACAAGTAGAAAGTCACAGTGTCTGCCAAAAGTAATGGTGACAGTTAACAGCACTAATTAACAAGCGAAATTATTATAAGTTTTCGTTTTTTTTTTTTTTCTTTTCTTATATTATCTTTCTCTTTATTTTTGTTTATTTTTACAAGTGGCACTTGCAACAGACAACAGCGCAACATGCGACGGGATTGAAGTGGATTTAGGAAACATCATCTACATCTACATCTGGTTGAGTGTTCTATAAATTAGACTGACAGTCGGCTGCATTTCTTTTATTTTCACAACTTGTGTTTTTCTTTTGTTGACATACACAACTTGCCACCGCTGCCACACATACACATTCCTAGAGTATATGTAGTGGAAGCTGTGCTAAAGCGCGAACTGTGCGAACACACACGATGCGACAAGCATTTGGCATTTGTGACGAGGCTCCTTTGGTTGGTGAAAGTGTCACAGTGACAGTCATGACAGTCATGGCCACTTTGTGCCCTATGCGCAGTCCTTGCTCAACGAGGGCTGTCACAAAAGTATGCGTCGTTTTTATTAAACATTCTTTAAATGTATAAAATGTTTATTTATTTATTTTATTATTATTTTTTATTTATTTAATTTATTTGTTTATTTATTTTTCTTTAATTTTTTATTTATTTTGATTATATAAAAAATAAAATATATATAAAATGTATATTTATTTATTTTATTATTATTTTTTATTTATTTATTTTTAATTTAGTTTTTCAATTTATTTTTTTTATTTGTTTATTTTTATTTTATTTATTTTGATTATATTTATTTATTTAATTTTATATTTATTTTGATTATATATAAAATAAAATATATATAAAATGTACATTATTTTTTTTATTATTATTTTTTATTTATTTTTTTTTATTTTTTCAATTTATTTATTTTATCTATATTTATTTTATTTATTTAATTTTATTCATTATACAAATTTTTATTTAATTTTATATTTATTTTGATTATATAACATTTATTAATTTATTTATTTAATTTTTATATATTTAAGTTTTTATTTATTTTTTATTATTATTCAATTCAAATTTTATATTTATTTTTTCTAATGCTCCGCAAAACATATAAATCAACCCTCGCAGAGTGTTGTTGCTCTCTCTCTCTCTCTCTCTCTCTCTCTCTCTCTCTCTCTCTCTCTCACACACACACTCTCTTTCTCTCTGTGGAGTGTTTTGTTAGCGCATAAAAGTGTCAAATTACAAAAATCACACGAGAAAAACGGAACCGTCAGTGAGAGTGAGAAAGGAAGCAAAAGCAAAAGAATTTTGTATGACAGTCGAGGGGCAAGCGGATAAGCGGGATTAGTACGCTTGTTAGTAGCAGTCACTGTATTACAGTGTTACCTCAACACACAGATTTCACTGATCTAATTGGCGTTTTCTTTGACATTTAATGAATTCTGACAAACTGTCACTTTTTAGCATTTCCTTATGCATGTTTTTTATGCATCTTTTTATACTAGATCAACCTTTAATTGGCAATGACAAAGGTCTTGACTTTATTTTATATCCAAGTCAAAGTTAAAGAAACACAATTACAATATTGTTGACATTGTCAATTTCATTTGTAAAGTCTTTCAAATATTTTATTTATTTTTTTTTTTTTTGTGAAAATACAAACCGTTACGCAATTTTACAAAATGACAGAGAATCGCACAACAACAAAAAACAGAAGTATTTTTCGGGGCGTATACAAAATTATTTGCATGTTTCATATGTCCGGTGTTCAGCAGCTCAGTTTGCTTGCCATTCAGTCAGTTGGCATTATGGTGTCTATATACTTAAAAAAAAAAACAAAACAAAAAAAAACCATCATGCATAGGTATTATATTCCCCCAAGGCACACTCCATATTTAACCATAACTATGCATTACACGTATTTGTTTTGCAATAAACGCCCCACAAAAAAATAAAAAGAAACAAAACAAAATAATAAAAAAATAAACACAGACAGCAATTGCTAATGTGCCGCAATCAGCATTTGCTCGACGTGTAATTAGAGGCAACAAAAAGAAAAATAAAAACACGGACATAACCCTTTTCCTAAAAAACAAGAGAAACAAAAACTGTAGCCGAATATTTCTAAGAATTGAAATATATAGAGAAAACAAAATAATAAATAAATTTAAATTGACAGGAAACAAATTTTTGCTATATAATCAAATATTTAATACAAGTATTTGTGAAATATTTCTAAAGAAAAAAAAAAAAAATACATAAAATAAAATAAAAAAAATATTTAAAAAAAACTACTTTAAGAATATTTTTTGCGAAAATTTGTAAAATGAAATTCTAAATTAAAATTTATAAAACTAAAACTTTAGCAGCATATTTCAATTTTGAGAATCATAAAATATATAAATAAACTTAGCTGTCATAAAAAAAAATTATAGAAAATATAAATAGAAAATATAAATAAGAAAATATTAAATATGAATAAATTAAAAAAATTGAAGAAAAATTTTTAAATTTTATAAACATTTATTTTTGTATAATTAATATTTAAACTAAATAAAATAAATCTATATAATCAAATATTTAATAGAACTGTAAGCAAATAATTTAATGTTTTAAATAATAAAAAAATTAAATATAAATAAATTAAAAATTGAAGAATAGTTTTTAAAATTTATAAAAATGTATTTTTGTATATTTTAAACAAAATAAATTAATCTATAAGATCAAATATTTAATAGAAATACAAACAAATAATTTGCTATAATAAATAATAAAATATTAAAACAATCAATAAAAGAATTTAAAACATTTTGTACATTTAAAAAAATTTATAAAATAAAATTAAAAAATTTATAAATAATAATTTTAGTGGCAACAAGTTGGGAAACATAAATATAACCTTGAAAAATGCTACTTCAACTTGCAAAAACAACAACAAAAAATCATAAAAACAAGAAAAGCTGAAAAGGATGCGAAAAGTGGGCGCGTGCGATTGCAACTGTTGCTAATTAGGCGCACAGACGGTCTAAAGGTATAAAATAAATGAAAACTATGTGAGAAAAAAATAAACCAAAACCAAAAAAAGACGAAAGGAAAAAAAAAACTCACTCAATTGCATATTTAAACGATGAGCGCAACGGAACGTGTTGGAATTGTGTGAAACGAAACAGAAACACAGACTCAACAGCAGCAACAACAGCAACGAAAGACGACAACAGGCCAGGCCAGAGATAACAAGAGACGACAACGGCGAAAAGTTGTCTAAAAAAAACCAACAACAACAACAACAATAACACCAACAAGGGAAGCGGCAGCAGCAGCAGCAGCAACAGCAAAAGGAAACATGAAAAACCGCAAGCAAAACGTTTGCACTTCATAAATGCCCAAGCATGTGCCAGAACGAGAGAGAGCCAAAGATGATGAGAGAAACATCGTTGATACAGAGGGTGAGAGAGAGCGAGCAAGCAAGCATTGAGGCAAAAGCGCCGACATTTTTAATTGTAAATGAGTTATGACGACGACGACGTCAACGTCTCTCTGCTGCTGCGGCCGCTGAGTGGCCGTCAACACGAAAGCCAGAACGAACGAACGAACTAACGAACGAACGAACGAACGTAACGCACTCCCACTCAAAAAGCAACAAAACATGCTCGCACGGAAGCGCATGCGTGCGAGTGCAATGACAGGAAAGCCTCAAGCATATAATACTTAATTGCTGTCACGTTCTCTCGCACACACTCTCTCGCTCTCTCGACTGAAACACTTCCCCGTCTACGTTTTTCCCAATTGAAAATGTGAGTAGAATTTTTTTTTTTTTTTCGTTCGTTGCTTCCAGCTTATACGTTTTCTACTGCTGCACTCTTCACACAGACATGCCATAAATTGGTTTCGTTATGCATGCGCTAGCTTGCTCGCACTTAAAGAATACAAGTTGGAAAACTGGTTTCCCGCTGCCATTCGTCGCTGCCGTTGTTGGTTTGCTGCTTGCGCGCTGCTGTCGGTCGTTTTGCCGTTTGCTGAGCTAAGCTGCCGCTGCTACGTTCCCTCACAATTTCCAACATACAATTCAGTTCGTCGTCGCCTGTCTTACGTTGCGCACACACTCAATTCGCGTTGCGCTGCAGTTTTTATATACAACTTATAGAAGACACATATATACATATATACGAACACACACACACACATATACAAACTCCCACCCACAATCAACTCTCGTGAGTTAACAGTTAACTAAGATTGCAAGTGCGTGTTGTGTGCTTATTGATAAAGTGTGATAACAACAACAAAAATAATAAAAACAAAAAAATTAAGGAAAAATGCAGCAAATTTGTTAAGTGTTTCAAAAGTGCTAACAAGTGCTCAAAAAATTAAAAGATACAATATATAGATAAGATATTTTTTTTATAAATATCTAATATAAACGTAGAATTTGCATACTCTATCTCTCTGCCGCTTGCTGCTAAAAAAAAACGACAAAAACTCACTGCCAAAATGCTTGTCGGCTCACATCCATATCTATGCAATGGCGTGTTGCCGCCCGTTTCGGCTGTTACAGCTCCAAGCAACAACAACAATAACACAGCTACAGCAACTGCAGCAGCAGCAGCAGCCGCAGCAGCAACAACAACAACAACTGCTGGCAGCAAAAGTACCGGCGGCTCTGCAACGGATTTCTCTATAGCTGCAATAATGGCACGCGAGGATGCCTCCAGTCGGGAGTCCTCAGTGCGCAGTGCAAGTAAGTATATGAACACATGCAACATAAAAATGTGGGCTAAGCAAGTGTAGGCGGGGGCGGGGCGGCAAGTGGAAGGAACATATTTGCAGTTGACAAAGTTTGAAAGACTTGAAGGAAGACTAAAAGAAGCAAAGGAAAGCTGAGGCAAGCTTAGGCTTTATATTGAACTTTCATTATACAATATACATCAATAACCATGACTAACTGTATATTTACAGTTACTCAAAAAAAAACCTTCAAAAACTTGCAATATTTTACTAATCTCAGATCATAGCCGACGGCTACAAAAAGTTGTTAACTATTCACAAATTAAGTTAAGATACTAAAAATGCAACTTGTCGCAACTTATGGTACAGACACAAATTAAACGTAATTAAACATATTAAATGTTAAACGTGTAGGAAAAACAGCTAAGAAAAACTTTAGCACTAATAATTAGAATGTATAATTAACGGTAACATATTATAAAACGGCGCAAAGTATAAAAAAAAAAAAATGAAAAAATAAAAAACTTGTTTCTAGAGCGACGCGACACAAGTGTCGACAAGTTTGACCGACCGACGGCATCCGCAATTAAATTATGCCTCATAAGTCTATTGGCGGACGTGGTAGAGAGGGGAGGGAGGGGCAGGGCAATCTATATTCCATAACAGTTTGTAATCATAAACCAAAGATCGAAAGTCTTGATAACAATATTTATTTTTTGTACTAGCAAAATGTTAAGTTATTTGTTTAAACTTTTATTGTTTTTGCTCTTGTTATTGTTAAACGTTATATAAAAAAGAAATGAAAAAAAACAAAGACAAAAAAAAAAAACAAAAAAAAATAAGCAAATACTAAACAAAGAGCAACTAATTATGTTAATTAGGGATTAAATTTTTTTTTATTAATTTTACGAGGCGCAAAAATCAGCGACGGCAAATGACACAAAAAATTATTTATGAAATTCTTTATTTTTTTTTTTTGCATAAATAAAATATTATTGTATTTATATTTTTTGTTTTTATTTATGCATTTTTTTTTTTTTGCGAGTCTTCTTCTTCTTCTTCTCGCAACTCGTTTCGTTTCATTTCATTTTAGCTGATTTTGCATTTTAACACCTTTAACAAATGAACATAAGGCAGTTAGTGGGAGGTTTTAAGGGGGTTCGGGGCAGTGGCAGTGGCAGTGGCAGGTTGACAAGTTCTGTATAGCACACGCTAAAATATGAAGAAATTGTAAGCTGAAATCTTGAACATTAAGCCTAAGACTTTAGACTTTCAACTGAACTGAAGATGAACAAAAAACAACAACAACAAGAAAAAAAAGTGTCGTTAAAAATTTTGTATAGAAATTTAATACATAATTTTTTTTGAACGTTTTTTTTTTGTTTTTTTGATAAAAATACATTTATTGCGCATACCTTGAGACGCGACGCGCTTGCTGCTTGTTTTTTTTACATTTTCTTTCTTTCTTTCTTTTCTTTCTTTTTTGTTTTTGTTGTTGTTAATTATTTATCATTTGTAAAATGAAACGCAGCGGAAATTTGCAAGCAGCTGACGATGTCGCGACGGTTTGTCTGCCATGATTCAAAGTCAGCAACAATTTCTTACAATCTTCTTCTTCTTCTTGCTGTTGTTGTTATTATTGCCATTTTTTTGTTGCCAATGAATGTTGCTGCAACAAATGTTGTCACTTTAACTACTTTATTTAATTTTCAATTAACGTTTTTTATTTTTTTCTTTCTTTCTCAGGTCCAATTTCTGTTGAGGATGAAGTTGATGTTGATGTTGTTGATTGCAGTGATGCTGAAGAGCCACCAACAAAAGCACGTCGTCTTAACCATCATCATCATCATCATCATCATCATCATAATCATCATCATAGTCATCACAACAATAACAATAACAACAACAATAATAATATTGCACACATCAAGAGTCGCAATAACAACAATAACAACAGCAGCAACGCTAGCGTCGATACACAATTAAATACAAGCTCCACAAGTAGCCAAGGACGCTGCTCAACGCCACCACAATCACCAGGCACTGAGGATAGTGAGGAACGTTTAACACCTGAACCGGTGCAAAAGGCACCAAAAATTGTTGGCTCCTGTAATTGTGATGATTTGAAGCCAGTGCAATGCCATTTGGAGACCAAAGAGCTATGGGATCGCTTTCACGAATTGGGCACCGAAATGATCATTACAAAAACTGGAAGGTAAGCCAAACTATGTAGTAGCAAAAAACAGTATGCTGCATGCTTAAACACTTCTATTAAATTAAATTAAAACAAATGAAATGTTAAGTTTTACAATTGCAATGTTAATGCGCAACTTCAAAAAAAACAATTTCAAATAGGGAAAGAAAGTTAAATTGTTGACTAAAATATAGTATTTTTTTTTGGTAATTGAATTTCAAGACGTTTATCTGGCAACAAATTGAATAAGTTAAATTTCTCTTTATATATATCGCAACAATATACAGGCATATATTCACAATTTCAGCTTGAACAAGCTTGAACTTGCTACAAATATAATTTAAAAAAATAAATAAAAAAACATAAAATAAATAAAATTAATAAATAAAAAACATAAAACAAAATAAAAAATAAATGAACAAAAATAAATAAACAATAAATAATAAAACAAAAAAATAAATAAAAATAAAAAAAAAAATAATAAAAAATAAAATAAATAAATAAAAAAAATAAAACAAAAGAATAAATAAATAAACAATAAATAATAAAAGAATTATATAAAAAAATTAAAAAAATATAAAATAAAATAAAAACAAAAGAATAAATAAATAAACAATAAATTATACAAAATTATATAAAAAAAAAATAAAATAAATACAATAAAAAAAAATATACAAAAAAAAAAAAAAATTATAAATTAATAAAAAAAATATAACTAATAAAAAAAAAATTTTAAAATATATTAAAATGAAAAAAAAAATAATAAGAAAAACAAATATAATAAATAAAAAAAATTAAAATTCAATAAAAAAAATAAAATAAAAATAAAACTTCAATAAACTTCATCCAAAAACTAAATTTCCACTGCACTTTGCCAGCATAATACTACAGTATCTCTCTGCATCTGTCTCTCTCTCTCTCTCTCTCTCTCTCTGCTTCTCTCTCTCCCTCTCTCTTTCTCTCCACTGCTCTCTTAACTTCTTACTGAGCATGCCAAATTTTTGCAATGTCAACACAAATTTCATGCACAAAAATACACAAAAAAAAACAAAATATAAAGAAAATCAAAGAGCAAAGAGCCAAAAAAAAAATAAAATAGAAAAAGTCAAATAGACATTAAACCGTGTGAGGTCCCAAGAATGCAATTCTAAAAGATTTCGCATCAGAAGAACTACCTGTGCCACAAAACCAAGTCAACCACAGTTTTAGCTGCAACATTTTTCAGCCTTTAGTTTCTTTTTTTTTGGGCGTTGCAAGCTGTCAGCAGGAGATAGTGCAAAAAAAAAAAAAAAAAGCAGAGCAGCAAATAGTTAAATTGTAGAGCAAAAAGTAAGAGACAAAAGACAGAGAAAGAGAGAGTGAGAGAGAGTGAGAGAGAGAGAGAGAAATCAGAATCTATATAGACTTGTACTTGACCACGGGTTGTCCACACCTTTGACCACACACACACACTCAGAGTGAAAGAGAGAGAGAAACACACGCAAAACTAGTTGAGGGACCCAGGAGAGCAGCTCGTAGCACTCTTTGGCCTTTTAATGATATTGTAAAAATCACACCTTAGAGCGCACGCAGACTGAATGTCAGACAAAATAGACAGAGGCGACAGACAGTGTGTCGCAATGGCAATCAGGGCGGTCTATAGTCATGGGCCTGGGCCTAGGGAGCGAGCAGTGCTAGTCAATTCTTTTGGGCCAAGTTATGTCACACACGCAGGCTTAGAACGCATTAAAACCACAGGATGCCACATTTGGCCTAAAGAGTTTTTTTTTATTTTTGCCCCTTTTGTCTGCACTTGTCAAAGCAAAAAGACAACAACAACAATGACAACAAAATAATAATAATAATAATACATAATATTTCCCTTTTTTTTCTATAGCTAGGGAAATAAATTAGAGCATTACTGAGAGTGTTTGTGTGTGGTTCTGTCTCTTTCTCTCTCTCTCTCTCTTTCCCTATTATAATTAATAATAATAAACACAAACAAAAATTCCTTTAAAATTCCTTTTTTTAATAAAAATTCTGATTTTTTTTTTGTATTTTTCTTTTGTTTTGCAGACGCATGTTCCCCACGGTGCGCGTCTCATTCTCAGGACCATTGCGTCAGATACAACCTGCCGATCGTTATGCTGTACTGCTGGATATAATACCAATGGACTCGAAACGTTATCGTTATGCATATCATCGATCTGCTTGGCTAGTGGCTGGCAAAGCAGATCCAGCGCCTCCAGCTCGCCTCTATTCACATCCCGATAGTCCCTTCAGTTGTGAGGCATTGCGCAAACAAGTTATCTCCTTTGAGAAGGTCAAGCTGACTAATAACGAAATGGATAAGAATGGACAGGTGAGCAATACAACAGTGTATGCTAAACAGAAAGAGATAGCAATAAAAAGCAACAGCAGCAACAGTCGTAGAGTCAACGCAAAAAAAAAAAACAAAAAGTTATCCGAGACTTTGAGATTTTGTAGGAGCGATAGACGGCATGTTAAATGATTGATAATTGTCTGTGTGTGTGTTGCAAAGGATTTAGACAAAGCGTTAAGCAAACTATACAACATTTTGAAGAAGTTGTAGAAAAAAAAATAAGAATAATGATTGTTGTAACTAGAGAAAAATTTTATAAAATATTTCTTGGAGTTTTTTTTTTCTAATGATTTTCAGTAGAAAAATATCCTAAAATATTTTTTTCATTATTTTAACTCTAGAAAATACTCAAAAGAAATTTTCTAGAATTTTTTTTTTAGATTTTTAGCTAATAACCGAAACTATTCCAAAATAAATAAAATTTTGGTATATTTCTTAGAATTTTTTTTTCTTTGCGCAGAAAATATTCAAAAAAATGCAATTTCAATTTTTAATTTTCTAATATTTTCTAGAATTTTTAGCTTATAATTTTCATTATTCTAGTAACCGAAACCATTCCAAAAATAAAATTTTGGTATATTTCTTAGATTTTTTTTCTTTGCGCAGAAAATACTCAAGAAAGTTCAACTAGAATTTTTAGTTTTCTAAAAATTTTGATTGGTCCATTTATCAAAAATACTCCAAAAAAATTTCTAGAATTTTTTAAATTTTTAGCTAATAATTTTTATTATTCCAATAATCGAAACCCTTCCAAAAATAAAATATTACAATATTTCGTAGTTTTTTTTTCTATAGAAAATGCTCAAAAAAATTAAACTAGAATTTTTTAGATATTTTTTTTTTAATATTTTTTCATTTATTCTAAATCTAAATTAAAGTTTTATTTAATTTGCTTAAAAAAAAAACTTGCAACTAAATCAAAAATTTTCTTTTTCTTTCTCTCTCTCTTCAGATTGTACTAAACTCTATGCATCGTTATCAACCGCGCATACATTTGGTGCGTCTTGCGCATGGCCAGAGCATACCTAGCAATCCCAAGGAACTACAAGAACTTGATCATAAGACCTATGTATTCTCCGAAACTGTATTTACAGCTGTCACAGCATATCAAAATCAGCTGATAACCAAATTGAAAATTGATTCGAATCCGTTTGCCAAAGGTTTTCGTGATTCATCGCGTTTAACTGATTTCGATAGAGATCCCATGGAAGCGTTGCTGTTGGAACAACAATTACGTTCACCATTGCGTCTATTTCCGGATCCATTAATGCAACAATTTGCTGCACAACAAGGTGGCGCTGATCCAGCATCGATGGCATTATTTGAGAAGGCGCGACAACATTTGCAAATGTTTGGTGGCAATTCACCATATGCGCAACTGATGATGCCACAAATGTATCAAGCGGCTGCTGCGGCACCACCACCACCCGGTCTGGGTGCATTTCATATGTTTCAACAGCAATGGCCGCAATTAACCGCCGGTTTTTTGGCTAGCGCCAATCAGCAAGCAGCCGCCGCACAAGCAGCCGCTCAGGCGCAAGCGCAAGCGCAGGCTGCTGCCGCTGCAATGGCAGCCAATCGTACACCACCACCGCCACCCACTGCCTCTACGCCGTCATCAACATCATCGGGATCACCGTCGCCTGATATGCGACCACGGCAATTTCAACGTTTTAGCCCGTATCAGCTGCCCGCGCAATCAGCACCACCGCCGCCTCATATGCCAGCTGGATCACCGCCAGCGTCTGCCTCACGCAGCCCCGCCCACTAGGCACAGTACACCCCAAAAAATCGCTGCAAACAGTATTAATCCAAAAAAAAAGAAAAAGTAAAGAAAAAAAAAGAAAGGAAAAAAAGCAGAAAATTTAATTATTATAAGTAAATGTTGTAAATTATTTGTTATATTGCTATCTCTTTCTATCACTATAGCTATTGCTCTCTTTCTATCTTTCAATCTTTCATGCATTTGTGTTGTATAATATTTCATTTTGTTTTTTTTTCCCCCCCTTGCCTTTCATTTTTGCCCCACTGTACAGTACAGTTAAAATATGCGCTAGAAAATTCTTTTGTAAATTAGAACAAAAAAAAAAAAAAACAAAAATTATTGTAAAAATTATAAAATAAAAGAAAAAAAAAATATTTGTTTCAATGTTGTTCGGAAAACTCATCTCAGTGTAAAGTTAAAGAAAACAAAAATTTTTATAAAAATTAACAAAAAAAAAAAACAAATAAAATAAAATAAAAAATAAATAAAAATAAAGAATGCTGCTTCATCTTTGTAAAACACTAATCGTTAGTTATGCTATAAATACAATATATAAATATATTAGTATTAACATAAATTCATAGACGCTTCAGTTAGTTTTATTTATATGAAAAAAATTTTAATTTTAAGCCTAAATAAATTTAAAAGAAAAACAAAAATCAAATTACAAAAAAAAAAAAATAAAAAATATATATATAATAATAAATGTTTCTTCAATGTGAAAAACGAAAACAAAAAAATATTTAAACAAAATTTATTAAACAAAAAAAAATAAAAAATCAAAATAAAAACAAAAAAACACAATAAAAATAAATATGTGAACCCAAAAAAATACAAATTTTTTTCTCTTTTTTTACAAGCTAGTTTTTTTCATTGCTAGTTCTGCTGTAATCCAATTTCCTTTTCATTTGTTAATCCTTAAACACTTTACATAATTTATACTCCTGGGAAAGCAGGCTGCAAAAAAAAAAAAGAAAGAAAAAAAACACTTGATGTAACTAACTAGGCAAATATCCTGTGCGCTGTGCAGTGAAGGGAATATCATCACACGTCTGCACTTGTTTCGTTACACTGCTCAACAATATCCTGCATGCACTGTATATACTGAGCGTAATTCCTATCTCTTTCTCTCTTACACATTGTGTGTATGCTAACTGATGCGTTGCAGAACAAATTGAAAGTAGGCAGCAAAAATGTAACGAAACGTTACAAAACGATACGAAACGAGATGAAACGAAATGGAAACGCAATGCAATGCGCAATGGAATGCAATGCAAGAGCAGCAGTGACGGCGACGGCGACGACGACGACGACGGCAACAGCAGCCCGTCGGGGCAAATATGTTTAACGAATGCATTTTCATGGTCACTCAAAGTGAAGAATAAATGGAAAAAAAAAACTTGTTGAGGGGCGCGCATTGAGAATTCGTTTCTTTTTCTTTACAGTTTTTTTTTGTTTTTTTTTTCTTATTTGGGGACAAAGATGAATCTGTTTTTGTTTGAGTGTCGATAAGCGTAACGAAAATTTTTGATTAAAAAAAATATTTTTGTTTTTTTACTTCTTTTGTGCTTATGCTCGTGTCAATAGTATGTTTTGATATTGCGGTCAAAAATGATTGAAAGGTAATCAAAAAAAAAAAAAAAAACAAGAGTCTGTTATGATATCTATATACATATATTATATATATAATCAACCACCCGAAAAAAAAGTGATATTACAATATATAATACTTGAGTTTACACAACATCTCTTTCGACCCTCGACCCTCTCTCCTATTCGCTCTCTCTTTCAAGTGACAGTAATTATAAAGAAATTAACTTTTAATGTGTGCTCGCACACTAGGATAAACATCTAGGATACAAAAATATATATATACTTCCTCTAATTATGCTACAATTGAATTTAGACAATGAAAATGTTACGATTATATTTAAGTGTATTAGAAGTATATATATTATATGCCACATATGTATGTATATAAAAATTGTTACTATCGACATTTGTCTATCTGACACCGGACATTATTTATCTAGACTCATTGATCTTCTTGGTATTTGGTTTGCTTTTGGGTTTTTTTTTTTGGGTGTCTCGGTTAATTACAAACTAATCACAAGAACAAACAAAACATTAGGCTATCAGCAAACGTAGATCTTAACGGCAGAGCATAGCACAAACAACAACAACAAGATGCATATGTCGTATGTTTAGCTAATTTATAAGCAAGGCCGCCGCCACAGATCCATGTTGTAGTTTTCAGTGTCAAAACAAACAGCTCAACGCACCCAAAGAAAAAGACGAGAGAGAAAATATTATGTTAGTTTTTGCCCTCTGTGTCTGTCACAGGTCCCTGTCGCTGTCGCTGTCCCTGTGTTTGTCTACACTGTAAGAAATTCAAGCTTTTTGTCTGCTCATTTTCAATATGTTTTGCACTTCTTGCTCTCAGTGTATTTTTAGCTGTGTGTGTGTGTGTGTGTGTGTCTTTGTCTGCCTGTGTCTTGCTCCCTTGGCATAAATTTTCCTTACTTTTTGGCGTTTTCATTTTAATTTGAATGTAAATGATGCTGCTGCTGCTGCGACAGTGGCAGCTGTGAATATGCTGCTGCTGCTGCTGCTGCTGCTTGTGGAGCTGCTGTCTGTCTGTCTGTCTGTCTGTAGCCGCAACTTCATTGCTTTGCTTCCCACTTGCCTCTCATTCAACATAAACTGCTATGAACTCCCACAAATCAGCGTTCAGGCAGCCTGAACATGAGCTGAACATGGGCAAGCTTCACAGAATGCTGACAGTATGACAGTGTATGTGGCAGGGAGGGGTGTGGCATAAGGCATAAGGTTAAATGTCAAAAGGCGCTACAAACAGTGACAAAATATTTAATTTTTTTTTTCTTTTTTTCTGGGGGCGAAGTTTTATAAATATTTGAGAGACTTAATTGGCCGTCGGGTTGCTTTACATTGATTTATGGCAGACTGAGGTTAAGGGAAGCTGCCCCAAAGCTTTGATAGTAGCAGAAAACTTAATACATGCCGATCAAACTTGCAACATCAGCAAGTGTATAACTGCAACTGCAACGGCAACAGCAAAATATCAATATAAAGAATTTGTATTTTTTTTCTTAGCTTTAAGTTTGTTCTGCTGGCAAAGACAAAAGGCTTTTATGCCGCCTGCAACATGTGGCAATTTCTTACACTTTTTTTTTTTTGTCTTTCTTTGCTTTATCTTTGTGTTTTTTTTCTTATGGCAACTTATGCTGCCTTCTGTTGCCACAAAATGACATTACAAACTGAACTAGCAATCAACGCGACAGTGCCACGCCCCAATCATTAACCCGTACATGACCAGGCACAAAAAAGAAGTGCTTGGCCCTAACGGTAGTTGCTCACTCAACGCACACTTGCAACATTATGCGGCACGTGCGCTGACACGTGTATAACTGCATTTGGAGCCCATTGGGCAATACGCGTCGCTACTTCTACTACTTGCCACACTTTATGCCCTGTGGCATGACGTTGCCTAACGTTATTTCCCTTGATGTATATGTGTTTTTTTTTTTGCTGTCCTGGCGCCCCGTTGAGTGAAAATTTGTAGAAATTAACGTTTTTATTTTGCGCGCTTGATTGTAATTAAATGAAATTGCATAAAAATCAATAAATAATCGACTGGTCGGCTGACTGGCTGCAAGTGCACAGTGATGATGATGATGATGTTGCACATGCCACATATCAATAAATATTGAAAAAAAAAACATTTATTTTTTATATATTTTGAAAGTTTCCAAGGGTCTAAAAAAAAATGAAGAAAAATTCCAATAATCAAGCAACAAACTTTCTCTCTCTCCCGCTCTCTCTCTCTGTCTCCCTCTCTCATAATGAGCATTATGTTAATTGATACAACTGATGATGATAATGACTTTATAAACATATAGTCTGACTTGAACTAGTGTCTATAGTCTGCATATTATATATTGAAAAACCTGTCAAGTCGTTTTTGCTGTCAAAAGTTCTCACAGCGCCAATGAAGTAGAAGAAAAAAAAGTAGTAGTAGAAAAAAAAAACTGTCCTTCTGTCTATTTCATGTCCAAACTGTCAAAGGGAGGAAATCAATTAGATGGCACTGTATGAACTGGACGTTATGCACAGAGTGAAAGAGAGAGAGAAAACATAGCAGCAGCAAGCTCATATATCATTAACAATTTTCATGTCATATTGCATTTACGTATTTCTTGAACTTTTGTTTTTGTCTTTCACTTCGAGAACCGCCCCGCCCTGCTCCTACTTCCAAATGAAAGGCCAGCCAAAAGGCAGAGATAGACGACACATTCATCAAATATTCAAATACAACATTTTACACATGCAACACAAAACCCAACAACAACAACAAAGTTGAACAACAATTTTGAAGTCTAGTAGAAAAAAAAATAAATCAAATTTTATATCAGAAAATATCATAAAATTAGGCAAAAAATTGTCTG
>JBAMBR010002142.1:0-11801 GCA_037044475.1 Zaprionus obscuricornis | reverse complement strand
CACATTCTCATACTCATTCTTCTTTCATTTTTGGTCTCTTTTGCACTTTTCATTCTTGCATGGGTTATACGTGCAACGTCCCAATGACTATGTCGACTGACTGTGTCTACCCCATTGTTGTTACGAACGCATCAGCCTGGAACGTTGCACAGCGACGCCATTGGCATTAGCAAGTGCCAAACGGTGACACTAGAGACAGAGACAGAGACAGAGATAGAGAGGTGAGCGAACGTTGTCATGGAAAGAAAATGGCACGGGCAAAAGGGGCAGAGACTAGGCAAATGCTCTTACGACGATTTAAACCAATTTCAGGCAACAGACGAATTCGTTTTATAGCGTTTTTACTAGGCAATGTCAGACTTGTCAGACTTTGGCTATCGATTTGCCTGACAAGGGCAAATTACCAAGAAATTTGCGGTAAAAAAAAATACATAATGTATTCGTAATGTTGCTCAAAATGCAGTAAAAACCTTTATTCAAATTGATAATTTAACTTTAAGACTTAAGCCATAGCTGTGTTATTGAATGTTTTTCTCTCTCTCTCTCTCGCTCTCACACACTATTTCTTATTCTCTCTGTTTCCTTTAGGTTTATTGCTGGGCTATATTCAACAGCCGTCAACGCACAATTTCTTTGGCTAATTATGTGGCAGTTGAAGAATTTTAATAAGAATATTTTCAATGCAGCTATGCGAACTAACTGCTACTCGTAACTGGCGACTTGTAACTGGTAACTGGCGACGGCCAACTGGAAATTGGAGCTGTTGACGTTGAAAAATAGCTCAGCAATGGAATTTGCTTTAATGAAGTTGTTCAAACAAGCAAGGAGTAGGGAAAGTTGTGGGGTTGGTAACTATGCCAAAGCATTGTCAGTGGCTGTCAAACTGAATAGCAAAAAAAATGAAATAAATTTACTCAATTATAATGGCTTAAACAATAGAGCAAATGGTGTGAAAGAAACGAGGA
This sequence comes from Zaprionus obscuricornis, assembly GCA_037044475.1. Classification (NCBI taxonomy): domain Eukaryota; kingdom Metazoa; phylum Arthropoda; class Insecta; order Diptera; family Drosophilidae; genus Zaprionus; species Zaprionus obscuricornis. The sequence goes on along the minus strand of JBAMBR010002142.1, from coordinate 10,836 downwards.
AAGGCAATTAAATTATTTATAATTCTTAATAACTTTATTGTGCAATTGTAAAATGAGAATTTATAGAGTATATAATATAGAGTGTTGAGTATTGAGCATATATGCAAAGTATTTGAAAATATAGCAATAATATCAACAGAAATTGATCAGTTAAAGTAATCCCATGCTTACCATTACAATGCAGACACAATTCTAATAAAATATCATATTATATCTTATAGACAATGATATTATACATATATATAAATGAATATTAATGTTTTACTATCTTCGTTTTACGTACGATTCCTAATTCGTTTTGTCTGGCACGTTGAATTGTGACATTAAATTATTTGAAATGTATCAAATAGAAAGTGCAGTAAAAATTGTCTTTGAATATTTGTTGTAAAAAGAAAATCAACTTAGAAAAAAAAAAAAAAAAATGTACTAAACACCTGTAAGCAACCAGAGCTAGAAAAATTGAAAGATCAAACAAAAAATTAAACAACTTGTATTTTTATTTATTTTATTTATTTATTTATTTTTTTTTTTAAATTATACTATACGCTTAAATTAAGTAATTGCCCGTTAGCTACACATTTTTTGATTGTTCTTGACCTCCGGTTAAAACTTTACAACTGGCAAACAATCAATGTCCCAGACAGACAGTAATAAGATATTATTTATGGGTCAGCCATGTGAAAATAACGATTTCACAGCGATAATTGTTGATTCACACAATTGCATTTAATGCCAAAAGAGTTCAGATGAGTCCAAAGTGTCAATTGGCGACTGGCGAACAAATTGACCAATAAATATTTGATATGTAAATCAGAATTTAATGTCACAATTCAACGTGCCAGACAAAACGAATTAGGAATCGTACGTAATACGAAGATAGTAAAACATTAATATTCATTTATATATATGTATAATATCATTGTCTATAAGATATAATTTGATATTTTATTAGAATTGCGTCTGCATTGTAATGGCAAGCATGGGATTACTTTAACTGATCAATTTCTGTTGATATTATTGCTATATTTTCAAATACTTTGCATATATGCTCAATACTCAACACTCTATATTATATACTCTATAAATTCTCATTTTACAATTGCACAATAAAGTTATTAAGAATTATAAATAATTTAATTGCCTTTCCTCGTTTCTTTCACACCATTTGCTCTATTGTTTAAGCCATTATAATTGAGTAAATTTATTTCATTTTTTTTGCTATTCAGTTTGACAGCCACTGACAATGCTTTGGCATAGTTACCAACCCCACACTTTCCCTACTCCTTGCTTGTTTGAACAACTTCATTAAAGCAAATTCCATTGCTGAGCTATTTTTCAACGTCAACAGCTCCAATTTCCAGTTGGCCGTCGCCAGTTACCAGTTACAAGTCGCCAGTTACGAGTAGCAGTTAGTTCGCATAGCTGCATTGAAAATATTCTTATTAAAATTCTTCAACTGCCACATAATTAGCCAAAGAAATTGTGCGTTGACGGCTGTTGAATATAGCCCAGCAATAAACCTAAAGGAAACAGAGAGAATAAGAAATAGTGTGTGAGAGCGAGAGAGAGAGAGAGAAAAACATTCAATAACACAGCTATGGCTTAAGTCTTAAAGTTAAATTATCAATTTGAATAAAGGTTTTTACTGCATTTTGAGCAACATTACGAATACATTATGTATTTTTTTTACCGCAAATTTCTTGGTAATTTGCCCTTGTCAGGCAAATCGATAGCCAAAGTCTGACAAGTCTGACATTGCCTAGTAAAAACGCTATAAAACGAATTCGTCTGTTGCCTGAAATTGGTTTAAATCGTCGTAAGAGCATTTGCCTAGTCTCTGCCCCTTTTGCCCGTGCCATTTTCTTTCCATGACAACGTTCGCTCACCTCTCTATCTCTGTCTCTGTCTCTGTCTCTAGTGTCACCGTTTGGCACTTGCTAATGCCAATGGCGTCGCTGTGCAACGTTCCAGGCTGATGCGTTCGTAACAACAATGGGGTAGACACAGTCAGTCGACGTAGTCATTGGGACGTTGCACGTATAACCCAAGCAAGAATGAAAAGTGCAAAAGAGACCAAAAATGAAAAGAGAATAAGTATGAGAATGTGAATGTGAATGAGAATGAGAATGAGAAAAGAAAAAGAGAGACAGAGAGACAGAGAGACAGAGAGACAACCGAATTTCAAAGAATTCACATTTCGTTTTGTGGCCTGAATTAATGCAATAGTCGTTTTCAGCTTCAAATGACTTTATCGAACATTTCAACAATCGAAATGATGCCATTCCGATAGAAAATCACATCGTCTGCATGCAAATGACACAAATGTAATGAATTGTACACACGCATTCGAATCGACAATCGTCAAATCGGCAAATCGGCAAATCGGCAATCGGCAGGCATCAAGGGATGCAACTTGTGGCATTCACTCAGTATACTGATAACATTCCACTTGAATGGCTTACAAGCGAACATTCAACTTGCTGCCAAGGTTAAAGAAACTTGCATAAATATTTTTGTCTGCCAATAGAGAACGTGTTATGTTTATTTAATACTAAAATATATATATATATATATAATATATATCTATTCAATTCCATTTATATCAATAATGCTTTTAGCTCTTAATATAATATTTATTCATTATCATATCAAAAATGAATGTCCTTGAGAATAACATTTGCATTTAATGTAGACAATGATACACGCTTGTTATGCTCTTCAACTTCAATTTAATTGATTCTTTAAAATATGCACAAGTTGACCTTCTATAAAATGATGCGAAATGATTCAAGATATTCACATTATTCTATGTATTTTCTGCTAAATCATTCATGCATTATATATTATTGATTATGTATTATATTTTATTGATTTTATATTATATACACTTATTCATTGTTGTCTACGCTTCTCTTCATGTTCATTTGTATTCATTTGTGCTTGACAACATTGAAAGTCTTCTTCTTCATTCCGTTGCCTGACCATGCACAATAGACATTCACTTGTAAGGTGTACAAGTCATAAACATTCTAATTGAGGAGCAAATACCAAATATATTGTGCAAAAAGTTGTGCTTAGAAAGCACGAATTGTACTTGAAGTCCGATTCTATGAAACAGCAGTCTAGAACCTTGGCAACATCTACAAATTTCCCTCAGCGAATTAACTATGTACAAAGGAGATGAAACTGGAATAGTTGCTTGAGCAGAAACTTTGAAAATCGAGACATAGACAAATGCGAAGGCGGATGAGAAAACGAAGGCTGCTCCTACTGCTGCTGCTGTATCTGCTGTAACGGTTGTTTGGGCAACAGACGACAACTTTAAATGTTTCGCAGTATTCGTTTTGTATTCGCCTGCATTGCTCGCTAATTTATTCAAGTGAATTAACTCGGCTTTCGATGGAGCGAAGATGTTGCGAATGAGGCAATATGTCGGTGCTGAGCAAAGAGAGAGTGAGAGAGAGAGAGAGAGAGAATGGAATTGGTGGCAATGGTGGCGAGGGTTAAAATCCTCAATGTTAACGCACGTTGATATTGCGAAAAGCAACTCATTAGCATATTCTAATTAATTTATATTATTCCAAAATGCACAAACTTAATTGCTACGGCCACTTAGTTAATGAAATTGTAGTTCAACTCTGGACTGTGAGATTTCAGTACATAATACTTTATGCGATTCTCAACGTCTCAACGTCTCGTCGTCTGCGACTGCTACTGCCAATTTGCCACCCATCGACCGACCCACTGTATCACTGTGCCCCCCCACGTCAATTGTCGCCGTTAAGTCCATGTTGACAAGCAAATATAAAAAGAAAACAAAATATGGCAAAAAAAAAAAAAAAAAAAAAAAAAAATAAGAAGAAAATTAGACTTCATATAAACTTTTTAACAAGAGTCACAGGAAGCCAACAACATTTGAAGATGACACAACATTCGTGACTTCCTATTTGGCTTTCATTAAGCAACGGCAGCCGTACAGTTACAGTCTCAACAGTTTTTGTTGCCAAGTAAATTTTTAGTAACTCTTATGAGAGAAAAGAAAAAAAAAAAAAACGAAGAAGACTTCGTCGACGACGACGACGATAAGTATGAGGGAATGAATGGGGTGAGAGATGAGCAAGGAAAATAGGATGAAAGGAAGTCAAGTTAGTTGTGGCTACGAACTTCTTCCAGGCAACAATTTGCATTTGCCTTTCGTATGGTGAACAGATTGCGTTACGTTGCGTTGCGTATACGCCCAGTTGTCTGCTGGCCCTACATCCCTTCATACGTCCGACCGGCACTTTGTCACGAATAAACTTTGAGTGTTTGTAAGTTATTTCAGTGGTTCTGTCTTTCTGTCTCACAATCTGTCCGTCTATCTGTCTATGTGTCTTCGTGTTCGTCTTCGTCCCACTGTGCCTTTGACGTAATATATGTGTGTGTGTGTGTGTGTCTGACAAGCGGCGACATATGTTTTCAGAGTCGTTGGATCTGCTTTTGACACAATGCCAGTCGCATTGCAGCTAATTTATGCCAAACAGACCTGCTGCTTCAAATACTACTCTCTGGGCAAATGTTGAGCACCTTTGTGTGCCTGCATAAATGTCTTGTTAATAACATGCGCTAGCACAATTCGACAACACAAAATCAGCCCCTAACATCAGTTTGCCCACGCTTAATCTCATTCTCCTTTAGGTTGATTCACAGCCTACACAATCTAACAGTCTACTAGTCGACGGTCTCAACTTTCAAGCAGGTAACGTGAGTGCTGTGTCTATTGTTTGTTTAGACAATTGCTTCAATGCTTAGTTTGGTGAGTGACAGAGAAAGAGAATGAGAGACAGTGACAAAGAGAGGGTGAGAGAGGGACAGGGAGGCAGGGAGACAAAGAGAAAATGGCATGTCTCATGTGGCATAGAATGTACAACTTGTGACCAACATCAATAGAGCCAACATATGTACACAGCAATGTCTATTGTGTCAGCTGCGATAGCTTCAATTGCCTGGCAGTTTAATACCTCTATCCACAGCGAAGAGTCGAGTACCAGGACAAGTCTCCTTGCAACACAAAAGATACTTGAGAATGGCTAAAAGCTGACGTGATGTGTTGATTGTTGTTTAAGTTAAGTTCTTTTCTCTCATTCTCATTCTGATTCTCAACTCAAGTTAATTTTTTTTTAAGGCTAACTAAGCTGACCTTGACATAGTACATATATGTATATATACATACATATACATGTATATATGTATATATGAAGACAAGAATTTTACATTAAAGTAGTATATATATTTAAACAAGATAACCTGCCAAAGATTTAATACCCTTGCAGTTTTAGCAAAAAAAACTTTTCATACAAAAACACAATTTCCTATTGTTTCTAAGGCAGCTACATGATATTATGGTTCAAATTTATATGAAATGTATATGTGTCAGCTCAACGCAAATCCCGTAAGTTTCATCCGGATAGCTTAACAAACAATTTTACCACAGTAACTTAATATTGGACAGATTGTTCCTATGAGAGCTATATGAAATAGTAGTCCGATCCGCCCGGACCACTATGTACTATGGGCATAGAGAGGGTTCAAAAGGAGGGACAGATGGACATTTGCACAATTGGTTTCTCCTGTTACGCCCTCTAAGGGGCGTTATAAGCTCCTATCCAAAATGAATTTACCCTCTGCAAGGGCATATTAATTAAGAGAACAAAAGTTTCTTCGATTTGCCGAAGATGCTATACAGTTACAGGTATAAGCAAAAATTTTGTCATACTTTTTCATTCTCTAATATAATGGCTACATAATATATGACTACTTCTTATTAGTTGTTGATTCTGATTTCTTATGGGTGTCGCGAACTGTTGGTTAAAATGAATATACCTTCTGTTAGTGTATAGGAAATAAAAATCTAATAATATAATATTATTAGAATACAAGTAATAAATTATTCTCATACTTTTGGTCTGGATTTGTTCTTTATGTTAATCACAAGTCTTGTATATTCATTGTTTTGTATATATAGATATATGTATAAATATTCTTTTTTATAGTCTGTTTACTTAGTTAACTCATAGTTGCTAAGGTCGTTAAGAAAGTATTCAAAATAGCTGTAAGCAAGCTACGAAAGATACTTAGAAGCTTTATGTGGACCTCATCAATTACTGCTCTTCAATGTCATAAACAAGAAAAATGCCAAAAAGCTCTTTTGCGTCCAAATACGTTTACCAATAAATTGAACTGATTTGTCATCGAATATATTCGACATGAAAATGACGAAATGACTTCTAAAGTAATTGCCTAAAGGCAAAAAAAAAAAAAAATAGAAAGAGATAGAGATAGAGATAGAGAAAGAGAAGAAATATATTTTTGTTTTGTCATCTTTATATTTGTTTGTGCAATGCAAAACAAAGAGTGAAATATCGAAATATCTGAAACTAGTTTTTGTGCCAAGCGTTGAGACGACGACCTTGACAACGTATCTAGGCAATAAAACGAAAATCTACAGATGGAAAATATCCACATTTTCCATTCAAATTGTTGAGCAATAAACGAACGTCGATAAATGAGATTGACAATGACAAACATGAAATCGAATGCAGCAAGCACACAGAGTAAGGTTAACACAGAGATGAAAAAATGCTAGTTGCGAGTCAATAAAAAAAAAAGAAAAGAGAAAAAAAAAGTCAAATTCTCGGATATAAAATCGTGCTGAGGTCAAATGGCAAACTGTGAAAGTAATGCAGCAAAAAAAAAAATAGTAAAACAATTGAAAGTCGAAATTGATATACTCTATGCTCGACATTGAATAAATTAGATTAATGAAATGACGAAATAATATAAGAAAATATTTTAGATTGCAATACGAATATAAAATAAAATAAAATTTAATATTTTAGTATATGCAGAGAAATACGTGAAGCATTTTTTATTAAAATTAAATAGTAGCTGGAATATCTATAATATCTTTAATGAACCTAAAGTTCATAGGCTTTAAAAAGCTAAAAAAAAAAAAAAGAAAACTTCGCAATAGGTCTAAAGTACCCTTAGAAAATAGGTGAAACAAAGTGAAGACCGATGAGAAAAAAAAAGAAGAAAAACAACTTTAAACCAAAATGAACTCAGTAGAGTGACAGTCGAACGTCTGGGTTAACAGATGGCCGAACATTTACGGCCACTCCCGGTCATGTGTCACCCAATGGCGAATGATTTCGGATTGGCAAAAAAAAAAAAAAAGAAGAAATTGTAGAAGACGAAGAAACACGAAAAACCTCAGTCAAATGACAACTGAAATGACCAAACGTCAAGTGCACAAACACACAGAAGACACACAGACACAGACACACAATTGCCCCTTGTTGCCCTTTAGTTTGTTAGTTGAACATGTTGTAGAGGAAACAGCTTGCTCCATTTTAAATGTGAATTAAAGAATACCCAAGGGTCGAACGCGTTGAATAACATATAAAAGATGGCTTATTTGGTACTGTTGGTACTAGATGGTCATATCTAAGCATGGCCTAGGGACAAGGCAAAAGGCAATGCAAACACACAGACATTGGCATAAAGAACGCTACGCACCAGTTGCCAGTTGCCAGTTGCCACTTGGTGCAGTTTGCCATTTGCATAAATCAAATTTAAATATGCATCGCTGACTGGAACTGGCACCACGAGTCGCGCATGTGGATGTAGTAGATGTGCATGTGGCTCTTGCAAGCTCAAAGCAGTTGCATAGACACGTACATTGCATACACCAAAGGGGAATGTGTACATGTATGTTCGCATGCAAGTTTGTATGAGTGCGTCAATGTCTGTGTGTGACTACCTGTCCTCGAACACGCACAGAGTGAAAAGCACGCACCAAACTTACGCACACTCACCCACAACATTCACTGACACACACACTCTTACGCAGACATTACCATAAGCTAACGTGCGCATATGTGTGTAAGAAAAACACAAAGCAACGAAATGTAAAACTCAAAACTCATCCACCCGACAAAAATGTTTGAAAATTCAAAGCGTCTTTTTCGTATTCAAGCATATTATTATTATTATTATTATTTTGTGAACGTGAAAATATATACTAACTAAAATAGGGAAACGGTACACAAAACACACACAGAGTAGAATAAAGATAAAGTAAAATAATTGAGAACTACACAAAAAGAGACATAAATAAGCAAAGCGGGCAAAACCCTAAACAAACTGCAAAACAGACCAAAAATTAAACAAATAAATAAACTAAGAATGAACAGATGATGATGATGATGATGATTAAGTTCGTCAGTTCTATAGTATTATATACATATACCACACATACATATGTATATGTCTGTGAATCTTTTATATAAATAACTTTCACACATTTTTCGACAGCTTTGCGTGCTGGATTCCCTTGAAATTTTCTTTGCACTTTTTGGCACATTAAGATTAAACTTTCTTTTGCGCTAATTTATGACGTAGACACATTTGAATCTCATTATCAATGGCGAGTGCCAAGGCTAGAACAGCATGAAAATTAAATAATAAATGTGCATAGTTTTACAGTTGATATTTACAAAAAATTTATTTCATTGTTACAAAAAAAACTACAGGCGACGTGACTTTTTGCTAACTCAATGCAATTTCTTTTGCACGTTTGATTTTAACAACTCAAAATTATATACTTGGCTACTGGGTAACTAACAGTCGACTATAGTTTTCTTATTTGTTTTTCACTTTGTTAGAAATAAGAAAAAATATTTGTGTTTTCGATTATAACTCGATCATAACTTGAATTACACTATCAGAAAAATTGAATTTAATTAATGATTAGATTTATATCGGGCTACATAATATTATTCTTATTTTTTTTATCATCTTGACTTTCGTCGGGCTGTAGCTTCAATTGTGTAGACAGATGTATATCAGATCATGGCTTAATAATATAGTTGGCTTTATACTTATCTAAGCGTAAAATGATTTAAGTTTTTACATACCTTCAAATAAATATCAAAAATTCTCTGATTAAAATCTATAGAATTTTACTTGAAAAGCCTATGCCTACAAATTTTGCATAATATTTGTTTTAGAAAAGTAAGTGAAAACTTTGAGATTTATATGCAATTGCATTTTAACCAATTTCACAGAACGACAAACTTTAGAAAAACAACTTGAAATGCATCAAATACATACAACACGACTATCAAATACTCTAAAATAATAAATTTAACTGCTAACAAACAAATAAAGAAACAAATAGTAAATAAATTGGAAACTTGAAATAGTATTTTCAATTATTTATTCTACTATTTGTATATCGACTGACTATCAAAACGATTTAGTGTAGAGTATATAAAGCATGTTACGAGAATCTACTGGGGGGTCAGTTGAAAAAATAACAAACTTTTTGTCACAGCACGTTGCCAAAAGTTGCCAGGCCAAAAATAAATTAAAAAAAAAGGAAAAAAAAAACTAAAAACTTTTGTTTTCTCGCCTCTTTTTATGGAGCGACAACCAAATGGCAACTGGCAAAAGACAAAGTCCAGTGTGACAGCAAATGCGGATATACGGTATATGGAGTATAATGGTAAGGAGTAGGATAGGGAGCGGAGTAATAACTTCAGAATGACTTTTGTTGCTTCCTTGTAATGCATTGTGTGACACATAGAAGCAACTTTCAACTTTTTCTACTTCGTGACCACATGTGCCATCAGTAAGTAAGTCTTTCTTTTTTTTTTTTTCTTTTTTTTTGTTATTTTTACTGTTATTCTCACCGAACCCTCTGGCAGATTCATGCGATCCCATCATAAAGTAATTTATGTGATTTGCCGTTTCTCATCTGATTGCAAATGCAGCGACATATGGTCAAGTGGCCCAGACCAGACTGAAACCAAAACAACCAAAACAAAGCTGACCAGACCAGACCAGACCAGACCAGAGAAAAGTAGTCCAAGCAATTGTCTTGTCGCGTCACATGGCACAAACGTACATAGGAAAATTACTCTATTATGTTTTGGATTCGAATGGAATACATTCTCAGATGCATGGAATATAGTTATTAGTCTCTAGAGCACGACTGACCAGCCACCACATACATATGTATGTATGAAGTTCTTATATCAAAGTGACTAAATGAATGTCAGCTCAGACAAAACTAATCCGTCATTGTCAGTATTCTTAATGGAAAACGGAACGACAAACTAAGCACTGCACCACAAAGCACATCAAAGGCCAAGACCAAATGTTGAAATGTTAAACAGTGTCACAACAGTTCTAATATAGGATGTAATGCATTGAGTGTAAATAGTTTATCAATTCTTCAGTTGACCTTAAGTAGAAAACCTTTTAATGAATTTAACGATTTGTAGAATAAATTAAAGGTCAAATTCAAAATTAGGTTTTGAAAAACCAAGTAAGTCAATGCTACAATTTTATTTGAGTCTCTGTTATTTACACTCAAAACACTTGCACTTAAAAAAATAATTCTAAAAAAAAAAAATAAAAAAAATACATATATTTATATTTATTAATTTACATAATTAAAATCTTTTATTTTAATGCGAATTTAAAATAAAAAAAATGGAGTACAAAAAAGTTGTAATACCACCACAATTTTTAAAAGGTAAGAAAAAATATTAAATTCGTTATATCGACGACATCTGCAATACATTCCAACTACAACAGATTTCGGCACGACGCGCACTACATTGATTGATTTAGTGCTGCGAGCTATATCAGATGCTATGGATCGTGTAAAGATCTCCTTAATCTTACCAAAATTAATAGACGAAAGAAAGACTTTATTCAAAACACTTTCGGGAACAGAGTATGAGCCAGCTATTTTTTTAATTAATCAATTTTTGCGTAGACAAGAAA
>JBAMBR010002139.1:0-16341 GCA_037044475.1 Zaprionus obscuricornis | reverse complement strand
AGTTGAATTATGCGGCGTGTGTGCGCTTACTTTATGCGCAGCAGCAATCATGCCACAAAATTTAAATGGCAAACTCATTCATTTACTGCTTGCTAGCTTGCTTTCTCTGTTGCTCTTTAAAGGCGACATGCGCTGTTAAATGCAATGAAAATTATTTTCCGCTGCGTTCGCTATTGAAATGTTAATTAATGCCACGGTGAGCTGCAAAAGGACTTTGGTTACCTTTGGCCAACATGCGGCGTTGGCGATGGCGATGGCTATGCCACAGCATCTCCTGTTTCTACGCACACACTGCTGTTGCTGCTACTGCACACACATTCCTATGGCAGCATGCCATGACAGCAGCAGCAACATCAGCAGCAGGCTAGGAATGTTGTGAACTCCAAGAGTTTGCACGATAAATAGTTCACAACTTTCAATTTTTCTTTTATTTAACATTTTTTTTTTTTACTTATTTTTATTTTTTATTGTATTTTTTTTGTTGTTGTTTTTGTTTATGGCAGAAGCAAGAGATATTTAATATACTCAGCTTAATTGTGCTTAATTACGTTTCAAGCAAAGAAAGAAAAGAAAAAAAAACCTCATTTGCATTTCAATGCAGCTGCAATTAATGCAAAAGTATAAGAAAATATTATTTTAATTAAAGCACGCGCCGAAAAGTATGCAATAATTTTATTGTGCCGCACTTTTTAACTGTCGAATGATAAGTAAAAATAAATAAATCGATAAATATTAAATGAAAATGAAAATATAATTAAAAATTCATATAAATATAAAATAATATAAATAATTAAAAATTAATTTCAATAAATTTATGAATCTTAGAATACATGAAAATATGAAAGTTAAATATTAAATATATAGAAACTAAATATTAATAAAAAAAAATATATAAAAAGATAATTAAAAAAATATAAAAAAAAATATAATAAAATATAAATAACTAACAATTATAAAAATATTTTCCAAGCTCATCAATAAATTATTTTTATATATTTTATAAAGAAATGTTAAATAAATAGAAATGAAAATCATAAAAAATTATATATAAATATATATAAAATAAAATAAAAATAAATAATCATTATAAAAATATTTTCCAAGCTCATCAATAAATTATTTTATTTTATATATTTTATAAATAAATGTTAAATAAATGGAAATAAAAATCGAAAATATATATATATAAATATATATAAAATAAAATAAAAATCAATAATCATAATAAAAATATTTTCCAAGCTTATGAATAAATTATTTCAACAAAATATTTTTTAAATAAATTCATAAAAAATATTAAATTCCAATAAATAAATAAAATAAATATAAATAAAATTTTAAGAATAAATTTGAAAAAATTTGCCAAGTGTATTATTTACAGGGTATGCAACTAGTTTAACATTACTATTATTAAATACTACACTGCATTTATGCGAAGTGCGTTGTTGTTCTTGTTGTTGTTGATATATATATGTATATATATTTTTGCTCATGCTAGGGTCTGGTTGGTCTTTAACAAGCGGCTCGTTAACGGCTACCGCGCAATTACACTCGAAACGCTTTAAATTTTAAGTGCTTGGCCGAGTATGTGCCGAGCGCGGGGCACCTGTTGGCAAATGGCAGTTAACGTGAAGCTGTTTCATTCGCTACCCGTTAACTGTTACTCATGCTCACGCTGATCCTTTTGCCACCAGCCACCAGCCACATGGCCCTTTTGCCCAGTTAACAGTTTTCATTTCCTCTGCCCCTTTTTGGCGACCATTGTGAGCTAATTGCGCACAGAATGCGAAGGCTTTTGCGGTGCTTGGAGCTTCAAGTTCACTCGAGCAGCATTTTTTTTTCTTACTGTTCTTGTTGTTGTTGTTTGTGTGTACTTAACTGTGACTTGCAGTTGCTGCGCCCAGTAAACACGATGGGAGTGGCTATAGAGGCAAGATTTTTGCTGTTGTTTGCCTGCGGCACAATATAAATCAAAATTGCTTTGGCATATTATTTTCATAGCTCAGCATTTTGGGCGTTCAGTTTTTTTTTTTATTGCTAACTGAGCTCGCACTGTGCCATTGCATTTAAATCTACAGGGTATGCACGACTATATTTACGGATTATGTAACCTTATATATAAAAGATTATGAAAGAAATAACAAAATTGATTGACTAAAGTCTAGCGACTATCGTAAGTCACGTTTTATTATTTTCATTTTAATATTTTTTTTCTTATTATTATTATTATTTTTTTTGTTGTATTTTTTTTCAAATTCTCGTTTGAATCTTAACTATTGCCTGTTTACACCGATTTCCGCTTGCGAGACTTTAGCTAGGGATAAAATAATAATTGTGGCCGCTAGCGCCAATGGACGCCGTTTCCGGCGTTTTCAGTTTGTTTTTCTTAAGCTTCCTTCATCGATGTATTTTTTTTTGTGCCTGCTTTTCTCCTTCGTCGGCTCCTTCGCATATTTGTATACTGCAAGTTTTGCTGTGTAATTTTAATTTTCGAACGTCAACGTTATGCCTCAGGCAGCTATAAGTATGAAACCTATTGGAATGAGAAGGAGGGGAGGGGCAGGGGGCGTGGTCGTTTGGCCAGCATTATTGCAAGTGGTGTCCCCAGCTAAGAGTTGGCTCTGACGACTCAAGGACTCAAGAACTTTTGATGGACGTACGCGTGCCCCCAACTGCCAGTTATTGCTCATATTTCATATTTGCCACATTTTTGCCATAGTCTCCCCCTTCACTATGCCAGCCACACCCACAGGCCATACCATAAGTCTTACTCACACCCATACCCATACCCATACCCATATCATCAGCCAATTCTCTCTATAGAATTTTCACATTTTCACATTTTCCCATTTTCGCTTTTTGCAAATGAAAATGAAATTTTTAATAAAAACGAATCGCGTTGTTTTCATTGCTACGATATGCTGCTGATGTGTTATACTATATATATATATATATAGTATACTATATAGAGAGAGAGTGTAAGAAGGATATTTGGAAATTTCATTTATATTTCACAACTCAAATCCTTTAAGAAGAATGCTGAAGAAAGAAAATATTGCTGTTCAATTGCGCTAAAGCCAAAGTCAGCTTAACACTCTACGAAGCATTCACATCACAATTTCTAGCCAAACAGTATATGTGCATATATGTGCATGTCTATGCATGTCTGTGCATGTGTATATATATGTATGTGAATTGTCATTGCCAGTGGCAGCTTAGCAGGTGTCCAGCTGATACTAACGAGCTACGTTTTTGGCTCTAGTCAGCAGCAGCTGCCATCGACTGACTGCAACATGCAACAATTAAATTTTTTTTGCAGCAAGGACATCCACAGCAGCTTCTATTGTATTACTCTGCTACAACTCAGCTCTTCACTGCTTGTTGTGTAAGTTATGCGAGTGTAGCAGATTTACCCATCAGCATTGTCGACTACTGCTAGTATATCTGTAGCAGAAGTTTCTGGACTGCTGCTGCAGCTGCAGCTATAGTGCTGCACCTGTCGCAACTTTTCTGTTGTTCTCTTCTTCTTGTTGTCTTTACGTCCTGTGCATTTACTGCTGTCCTGCTGTTCACAATCTCACCAAAAAAAAAAAACATAGCTGGCAAAGTATTGAAGTATTGAAACATTTTTGTTTTCTCTACGCTTGTGTGAAAATCGCAATGTTTCTTTTTTGGCTTTAAAAATGTCTGATCAACTGCAAGCAGGTTATAAACAGCTAATGAAGAATGAGATAATGAACGTAAGAGTAGAAGAGAATAGATTTGAGCAGTTAGCTGCCTCATTTAACACTCCCGTTTCATGTTCTTGTTAATTTTAAAACTTTGACAACTGTTCAGATTCAAGATTTTCAATTTTAAATAAAAATTAAATTGTATAAAAAAAATTTGAAATAAAAATTAAATTTTATAAAAAAAAAAATTTTGAAATAAAAATTAAATTGTATAAAAAAAAATGTTGAAATAAAAATTAAATTATATAAAAAAAAATTTTTTTTTTTAAGAAAATGTTAAATTTAAAAATTAAATAAAATTATAAAATATAAAAATTAAATGTAAAATCTAAATAAAAATATAAATTACAAATTAAATAAAAATAAAAAATAAATTATAATAAGAATAAAGATTAAATATGAAAATCTATGAAAAAGACTCTAAAAAAATAATAAAAAAATATAAAATTTTAAAAATTTTAAATTAAATAAAAATATTTAAAAAAATTATATATGAAAACCAAATATAAATACAAATTAGAATTAAAATTAATAGAAAAAGTAAATAAATATAAAATACTATATTTTCCATAAATAAAAATAAAATTAAATTAAATAGAACAAAAAAAATAATAATATATAACATTTAAATACAACAAAATAAATAAGTATAAAAATGAAATATGAAAAATTAATAAATAAGACTAATTAGCAAAATTGAAATAAATAATAAAAAATATAAAAATTTAATAAATTAAAAAAAAAAATTATTAAATACAAAAATTTAATGTAAAAACTAAAACTAAATATAAATATAAATAAATATTACATATTAATTATAAGAATTAAATACAAATAAATTAGGTTAAATTAAATTTTCAATATAATATTTAAATACAACAAAATAAATAAGTATAAAAATAGAATATAAAAATGAATTACTACGACTAAATATGAAAATTGAAAATTAATAATAAAAATTAAAAATTTTTAATATATTATAAATTAAACAAAAATATTTAAAATAAAATTTAAATACATAAAATAAATAAGTATAAAAATAGAATATAAAAATGAATGACTACGCCAAAAAATGTATAAATTGAAAATAAATAATAAAAAATATAAAAATTTAAGAAATTTAAAAAAAAAAATATTAAATACAAAAATTAAATGTAAAAACTAAATATAAATATAAATTAAAATTATATCAAATATTACATATTAATTTCAAAAATTAAATATATATATATAAAAAATTAAGTTTAATTAATTTTCAATATAAAAATTTAAATACAATAAAATAAATAAGTATAAAAATAGAATATATAAATGAATGACTACGAGTGAATTTATAAATTGAAAATAAATAAAAAAATATAAAATTTAATTAAATTTAATTAAACTATTGTCTATACTAATAGTGACGAACAAAAATAGACAGAAATTTATTGCGGCACATGTTCGATAGATGGATTCCACTATGTCGACCTTCAAACATATCTGTAAATAGGCCTATGCCCAATATAAACGCTGCCTATAAGCAAAGTTCATGCTAATCGCAAAAAGTTTGAATATTTCTTAAGACTTTTCTCTTCATTTCATATGCTAAACGTTACATGACAATGTCAATGTTCGACATTGACATCACGCAGCTAAAGAGCACAACAAAAAAACAAAAAAAACGACTTGTGAAGCATGGGAAGCGAAAGAGAGTGTGTGAGCGAGTGTGAGCGAGTGTGAGTGAGGGAGAGAAAATGTTTGTTATATGAAAGAGTATGAGTATGAACAATATATTACACACCCTTGCATAAACACCCCAAACCTCAAATTCCACACTCGCTGTTAAACGCTCTCTCCAACCGCTCTCTCTCTCTCTGTCTCTTTCAAGCAAACCTACAGCTACCACTATATAAACTTAGCTAAAATTTTCGCCGTGCATAATTGTTTACACGCATATAGAGAGAAACACAAATTTTTTTTTGGATATACATAGAAAAAAAATATAGAGAGATATATATGTCTGTCTGTATATTTATTTATTTACTTGGCAACAAAATGTTAAAATAAGAAAAAACTCTGTAAAAATCTAGATTTTAGACTTCTTGAGTATTGATCGTTTCAATTTCTTTATTCTCATTATCATTCTCTGTTTGTTTGCGCAATGTTAATTCCACATAGAAATTGTAGACAACATATAACATATATGTAGTGCCAACTGTATTAAAAAATAAAAATAAAAAATTATAAAATTTCAATTAGTTTTTTTTTTTTTTATATAAATTTCAATTATTAAAATTGTAGCAAAAATACTTACTAGAATCTATTGAATATAGCATAGTATTAATTATTGAATAATATTCAACATCTGATCTCCATGTATGCTTAAGTAAATCTAATGATTTACTTAATAAAAATAATAATAATATTATTGTACAGCCCATCCAAAATCGTATAAATTGTGTCCTATGTTCCGTTGGTGCTTTCCATAAGCCAAAATAATATGCAACAGTTGCCATTAATTGTATGACAAAAATGACATCACTAATTGAAGGAACTCCAACAAGTGGTAAGGAATCTTTATTAAGTAAAAAAAAAAATTAATATCATATATCTTATATATATATATATATCGTATATTACCTTCAACATTTGATATAACTATAATTAATCCAACTAGAACGGAAATTCCAGCGCCAATTTCTTTGCTTAATTTCAACGACATTTCACCAGGCAAGTCAAAAAGTAACTGAACGTGAAAAAAAAAACAAAAATTTTTCAAATTCACTAACAAAATAAAGAACAACAACCACTAAAAATGAAACAAGCCCAAAAATCGAAATACATTTTTTTTTTTTTTTTTTTTTGTGTTTTTATCTGTTTAAGAGCAGGCGAAACTTTAAAGAGAAAATGCATGCTTCAATAGTGAGTCTGAGAAGTAAGAGTAGCGCGTCTAAAGAGTGAAAGAGACAGAGAGAGCAAGTGTAGAAGTATCTTTTGCACAGCTAAAGAGTCAAAAGATCAAGCAAAAAATTGCTGATAATTCAAATTATGCTACAATTTTTTTTATCATAAATTTTTTTTTTTTATATATAAATAAAATGAAATTATAAAAAAAAAATTCTTAAAATATTTAAATTATGAGTCAGCTAAGAGCTAAGAGAACAGCCATGGATAAGTATTTATTAAAGCTTTTAAATGAATTTCAAAGAATATTGCAAATTTTTTTTGCCTGTCAGTTAAACTGACACACACACACACACACACATCTATATATATTGTATATAGTCCCTTGGCATGAATAGCATGAACATCATCGATGACGTTCCCTTAAGTATCAAAAGTCGTCAGCAATTGCAATTGCCAAAGGGAGAGAGAGAGAGAGAGAGAGAGAGAGTATATAGCTTGCACAAAGGGAAAGGCATGAAGTTTGAGCAGTAGATAATCTAAAGCATAGTGCAAAAGAAGCAAATGCAAAAGCCAGTGTTGCATATTATATGATGCAACATTTTGCTCATCACAAGATGCAACAACTTTTCTTTTTTTTTCTTTTCTTTCATTTTTTTTTTTTGCTTTTTTTTTTCCCTAATTGAATGTCATACGACTGACATAATGTCAGTTTTGCTGGCCAACCTGATGCTTGGCATTTTTTGCTTCATGCAACTAAACTTGTGTGTGTGTTGTGTCGACATCTTGAACACTTCGTTATGTCTCTTATATGCACTGTCTCTGTCTCTGTCTCTGTCTCAGTCTCTTCTCATTGGCATAGTGTGTAACTGCAATGTCGACTTAGTCACGTGTGAAATTAATTTGTAATGACTATGAGTGCATGTTGGGACAAGCAGTTGAGGCGACATTTGCATTTCTGCATTCGACTTGTGCAAAAAAAAAAAAATAAAAGTAAAGACAGAGACAGTGACAGTGACAGCAACAGTGACAGTGACAGAGACAGAGACAGAGACGCAAAATGAAGTTGAAGCAGTAGCAGCAGCAGTTTGTTTCATAGCTAACCAAGTGTCAATCAGTTTGTGCAGCTTTTGAGTCATGATCTGCTGCCCAAAAGACCAAAAAATAGAAAAGTTTCTTTTTGGCTCTCAAATTGGTCGAACAGTAAGGTGAACCGTACGCTGATAAGTTTTCATTTCGTGGTGACTGAAGGCATACAATAAACAAAGAGAAAGAGAGAGAGAGAGAGGAGGGAGACAGAGAGAGAGAGAGAGAAAGAGCAGGCGAAAGAGTAAGTTGAAGATAACTTTCTAGTTGCTCTGCCACTTTCGTTCTAGCTTTTAGTTTGCCATTGTTTCTATTGCCACTTTGCCTTTGCACACTGCCTGCTTTTCTCTTACACTCTCACTCTCTCTCTCTCTATCTCTCTCTCTCTTTCACTCTTTCGCTTTTACAAGTTTTACCGAACTTAATTTTGTAAATTGTTCACAAATTCAGGGAATTGCAATTACTTTGTGATTTTGAGGGTAAAAAAAGTTTTTTGTTTTTTTTTTTCGCCATTGCGTTTTGCGATTGCGAATTCGAATGCGATTTTGCAAAAGGTGCATTGAAAATTGTAACGAACTTAAATTGGAATTGCACAAAACTCAAATTGCACTTCATTTTCCGACTTTGACTTTTGCCGCAAAAGCCTAAAACCCAAAAAAAAAAAAAAAAAAAACTTCATTGAAATTCAAAACTTTTTTTTTTTTGTTGTTGTTTTGTGCAAGTTTTGAAATCAAAAATGAAAACGAAATCAAATACGAATACGAAACGTAATCGACTTTTGCTGCGTAGCAATGGTAAAAAGCGCGCAAAAAACAGTCAACAGGTTAAATTGGCAAAATCTGTGCACCGCACAAACCAACATCAGCATCTGCTGCTGCCTCTGCTGCTGCTGCTGTTGCTCAAGGACACAAACGAATGGCGACAGACAAGCGAAACTGAGACGAGTGACACAAATTGCTGCAAACACCTTGGCAGGCTGAGCAGCTAGCGCAAAAAAAAAAAAATGGGAACTGAGTAGACAACTTAAAGCGCAAGAAAAAAAAACAAATACGAAGACGAAGACGAAGACGATGTGGGCGTAGCAGCGGGGTGAACGGGGTTTGCACACGTTGCATGTCTACTTAAAAGTTTTTCAAAGCGTTGCTTATGGCACGTGCTGTCAGTGTAGCAAGCAAGCAAGAGAGAGAGAGAGAGAGAGAGAGAGGGATAGATATAGCATGGCATGGCTATGGTAACAGGAAAAAGAAGAAAAAGAGATAAACAGCTGAAGGATTGAAGCTGGGCAAGCAAAGCGTATTAAAATACAAAGCAGCATCATTAAATGTTAAAAGTTGCCTTTGGGCAAAAAAAAAAAAATAAAAAAAAAAAAATAAATATATATATATAATATATATAAAAAATGGCAACAGCTAGGAAAAAGGCAGCAAAAAAGAAACTACAAGCAGCAGTAAAAACTAGAAAGAGAAAGAGAAAGAGTAGAAAAACTACACCACTTAAAACAACAACAGCAACAATGACAAAGCAAAAACGCGCAAGGACAATGCAAGGCGCACGGCCAGAAAATTGTGCAAGCATCAAGTGCATTGCTCAGGTGAATATAAAAAAAAAACAACAACAACAACAAATACCCCAAAGAGCTGTAAAAGTAAAGAGAGAAAGCGTCAAGTGAAGATGATGGGGGAAAAAACTGAGTGAAAAAAAGAAGCATTTTTTTTGCCAGCCTGTTAATAATTATAATTGAAAACTGTAACAGCAACAACAACAACAACAACAACAACAACAACAACAATAAGCATAAGCATAAGTGCAAAGACAAAGAATAATGCCATTGGGCATAAAATACTTAACAAATATTGCGTATACGCCGCTTTACGCATATGCCTGCAAAAAGCAATCTTGGCAACATTGTTAATGCAGCCACAAAGCAACTGCTGCAATCATGCAAAAACAGCTGCAAATATTACACAAAAAAAAAAGACAAAAACACACACAAACACACACATACACAGGTACAGTAATAACACGTTAAAAAGCATTTTTGGCTCAATGCCATTTGCTGTAAAGTGTCAGAGCGCGAATGAAAAGCAAAATTAAAAATAAAAAAAAATATATAAAAATAAAGTAAAATTTTTGCTACCACAAACATCGCTGCTCAATTTGCATTGTCCATTGAACAAGCTCACAGTTTGCCATCCCGCAACCACTGCACAATGCAGCATACAGCACTCGGCACTCGGCGGCACTCAGCATTCATTTTCTTAATTCCGACCCAGTTTTTTCAAGCATCGATTACAAGAGCTTTACAATTAACTGGCGCATAATTTCAAAAGTTTTTTTTTTTTCACTGTTCAACAGCCACAAAAATTGTTGACGAATTTCGCAACGTCCATTGTCATGGCATAGCATGAATGAATTTTTGCACGTTGGGGACATGAAGCTTACAGCAGCGTACAGCAGCGTACAGCATGGCATTCAACGTGCTCTCGTTTGTAATGCGATTTTACAGGTTAAGTTTGCTTTTGTTCTACAGCTAACTAACAGCAGCAGCAGTAGCAGCAGTAGCAGTAGCAGAAGTAGCAGCAACTGAAGCAAGTGTGGGTGCACATTCAGCAAGCAGCAAGCAAATGAAATGTACCAGCTAACGCGGCAATAGCATTTCGCATCAGCTTGCCACACGGCACCGTGCGCTGACAATAAAATCGTGGCAAGTGGATTTACGTTGAAAGCAGACGGCAGCATCATAAAATTTGTATGTAACTGAGATCCATGAACACTCTACAATCCATGAACGTCGACAAGTCCAAGTTTCAGTCAGCAAAAGAAGCAGAGGCACGGTGAAAATGCTAAAAAAGAGTTGAGGCAAAAACATAATAAAACGGACGACGGTTGACGGTTGACGGGCGACGGGTACAACAGTGTCAGGTCTTGGCAGCATCTACAATGCAATAAAATTTTTAGTTGCGATTCGCGGAAATTGAAGTGACAAAGCAAAACAATTTTCTACGCAAGTAAAAGATACTCAAAGCATGCAAAGAAAATTAAATAAATACAAAAAAAAAAAAAAACTGAAATTAAATAAAAATTGCAAAAAATATAAAAATAAAAATAAAAATAAAGAAATTTTCAAATGAAATTTAAAATATTGCATGAAAATTATTTGTGCAGTATATAAATTTTATAGCGCATTTACAAGTCGCGCATTGTTAATAAATTCATATTAAACTCAAATTTTATAGCCAAACAAAAATTTCCATAATATTTTTTGGGCCTTGAACGAATACACACAAAGTGTGGGGGTAAAAAATTGAAAAGTTTTTAAATAAAACTGCAGACAAATAAAATTAGAAACCTAATGATATTTACAAAACAAGAAATATTTTTGAAAATAAAATAAAAATAAAAAAATAAATATAAAATTTAATGAAATATTTTTAAAGAGCATTTGTAAGTCGTAAATTATAATAAAAATATTTAATATTTTTGAAAATAAAATAAAAAATAAATAAAAAATTTTATGAAATATTTTTAAAGAGCATTTATAAGTCGTAAATTAATGTAAAAATATTTTTTTTTTTTTTTTGAGTATCTTAAAACGAGACTCTTGATTTTGTAGCATAAAATTGGTTTTTATCGCTTAGATTTTCATATTTTACTTACATCGAGCAGAGAAGATAAGGCAGAAAGATGCGAAAGAGAGAGAGAGAGAGTGAGAGAGTGAGAGAGAGAGATGAAATTTTTGTTGGGGATTGAGGCTAATTTGAATTCAATGCAGCTGCTTAATATTAAAAGGCACTAAAAGGCAGCTAAACGAAAGCTAAAGTCTCTAAGCATGAATCCAAATCAAGAATCAAAAATCAAAAAAAAAAAAAAATTGTTTCACTTTTGCTGCCGTTGCTCTCTCCTTGCCTGTCGTTGTATATGTATGTGTGTGTGTTTGTTTGTGTGTGTGTGTGCTGTATCATAAATTGGAAAATAAAATTCTCATTCTTAGACATTGTAATTATGTTGACGCTGCTTTATGACTGGCTGCCAAAAAGTCTTGTATATAGATCTTTATATAATAGTATGTACTTATATGTATTTATGTATGCGTGTGTATGTGTGTGTGTGTGTGTGTGTGAGTGTAACATTTTATAGCAAATTAAATTTTATTAGCGCACAATGTGCGTTGACATTCCCCCCCTTGCTGGATTACGTGTTACACTTTTTCTCCCCTCCCCCTCAACTTTCTCTCATCATGTGCAAAGGTTTCAAAGGTACAACTTTTAGCTATTGTATAAGTATGTGTGTGTGTGTGTGTGTATGGATGCTCAGCACGCT
Organism: Zaprionus obscuricornis; assembly: GCA_037044475.1. Lineage (NCBI taxonomy): Eukaryota > Metazoa > Arthropoda > Insecta > Diptera > Drosophilidae > Zaprionus > Zaprionus obscuricornis. Next base: position 4,318 of record JBAMBR010002139.1, on the reverse strand, counting down.
GTCGTTGTCGAGTAGTTGTCATTGTCATTGTCCTTATCAACGGCTACAATAACAAGAACAAGAGCAACAGCAGCTACAACAACAGAAAAAGTTTTGTATTTTTTTTTTATTTTATTTTATTTTTTTTTGTATTTTTTTTTTTTTTTTTTTTGTAGAAACATCTTACAAGTGCCAGGACATGCGTACCAACATAGTAGTAAGTAGGACTAGGTTCAGCTTCAGGTTCAGTTCGTGTGTAACCTTTTCCCGCTGTTGCTACTGTTGCTACTGCTGCTACTGCTGCTGCTGCTGCCGGCATTATGATGAGTTTTGCTTTTGCCAGACTAAGGCTAAAACTCGTAAATACCTTCATTATCGTTAAATCATGCTGAGAGCTTGAAACTCCTCATACTAAGAAGTTCTTGCTGAATTGAGGTTGTGCCTTCGCCTTTTATTTGCCCTTTATTTCATTTTTTTTCTTTCCTTTCTTTTCTACATCTTCTCTACTTCTTTTGCAGCTCTCTTTGAGTGTATGTGTGTATGTGTGTGTGTGTTGGTGTTGTCTCTTCGGCTTTGTGCCCGGCTCATGTGGACTTTTAAATAGATTTAAATGCGCATTTAAATGAAATAAATGAGCAACATTTCAACATTTCATGGGCCAAGCCTAACACACACAAACACACACAAACATATATTCGACATACATCTTTCACACATCTTTTCATTTTTTTTTTTTGTTGAATGGCAGCTCTTGCCATTCCCTGCTGCTGCATCAACCCATTTGTCAGCTTGAACGGGTCATCAACTGATCCAGGTTCAACAGCAGCAACAACAACAGCAACAACTACAATTTGAGTTTGAGGTTTCAGTTCTTCTAACATTTAGTAAATTTCAACTCTGACCCATCACCGCAAACACCTTTTGATTCTTTTGCTGCTAATGGCAAAAGTTTTCTTCAATCATTCTTGCATTCACGCCTAATAAACTAGCAAATTAATATACAATCACAAAAAAAAAGAAGAGACAAACACACACAAAGAAAAGAAGACATTGAACGCAACAAATAAACAAAAGTTTCGCATTTTTTTTTCTCGATTTTTTTTTCGAGGCTGTAGAACTTTTTGGCAAAAAGTTGAGCAAAGAATTGCAAATGCGCTAAAAGTAGAATAAAATGCTTGTTGTTTGCCTTTAGCCTTAAGTTGCTGTTGCTGTTGCCGTTGCCGTTGCTGAATCAAGAATTTAATTTGTATATACAAATATATATATATATATTTTTATTAGAACTGTCAGAGTATCTTAACAAATTGTTATACTCTATTTGTCAGAGAGTAAAAGATGAGAGAGAGAAAGAGAATATATAGAAATAATAATGATGAATTAATCATTCATTCTTATTGCCAACCATTAGCACGTCTTCTTCTTCTTCTACTTCCATCATCTTTCACATGCCAACTAAATAGCAGAAACAGCGAAATACATTGCATGCATAGCACTGAGTATGCACGACTATGAAATATGCTACACATATAAGCTGAAAAATAATATTAGCGAGCCAGCATTGATTATTCACATGTCTTTTAATGCCATTATTGCCAAGTATACTCTATAGCTGCCTTTTATTTTTGATAAGCCAAAGATTTCATAGCCTTGAAGAAAAATTTTCATAGAAAAACTCAATTTTCGGACGAATGTTCCTATGGCAGCTATATGATATAGTAGTACGATGTGGATAAAATTAATATGAGACGTATATTCCGTAACTAAGTGAAAATCCTGCAAGTTTCAGCTGGATAGCTAAATAAACAAAAAAAATTTTCATAGAAAAATTCAATTTTCGAACGATTGTTCCTATGGCAGCTATATGATATAGTAGTACGATGTGGTTAAAATTTATGTGAGACGTAAATGTCGCAACTAAACGTGAATTCTGTAAGTTTCAGCTGAATAATTCAATAAACAAAAAAGTTTTTTATACAAAAACTCAATTTTCAATTGATGGTTCCTATGGCAGCTATATGATATAGTAATACGATGTGGATAAAATTTTTGTGAGACGTATATTCCGTCACTAAGTGAAAATCCTGCAAGTTTCAGCTGGATAGCTAAATAAATAAAAAAATTTTTCATAGAAAAACTCAATTTTTGTTCGATTGTTCCTATGGCAGCTATATAATATAGTAGTACGATGTGGATAAAATTAATATGAGACGTATATTCCGTCACTAAGTGAAAATCCTGCAAGTTTCAGCTGGATAGCTAAATAAACAAAAAAAATTTTCATAGAAAAATTCAATTTTTGTTCGATTGTTCCTATGGCAGCTATATGATATGGTGGTCCGATGTGGATAAAATTTATGTGAGACGTGTATATCGCTACTAAGCACAAGTTCTGTCAGTTTTAGCCGGATAGCAAAATAAACAAAAAAGTTTTTAATACAAAAACTCAATTTTCAACCGATTGTTCCTATGGCAGCTATATGATATAGTAATACGATGTTGATAAAATTTATGTGAGACGTATATGTTATCACTAAACGCGAATTTTGTAAGTTTTAGCCAGATAACACAATAAACAAAAAAGTTTTTTATACAAAAACTCAATTTCCAGCCGATTGTTCCTATGGCAGCTATATGATATAGTTATCCGATTGTCACCAAATTTATATGAAACTTATATATCGCAACTAAACACAAGTTCTGTAAGTTTTAGCTGGATAGCTTAACAAATAAAGAAAAATCAGCCCTTTGAGCCGAACATACCTATGGCAGCTATATGATATAATGGTCCGTTTCAGCTGCATTCGACTTATATACATCTTATGGGCATAGGGAGTATATGCAGCAAATTTCATTGAGATAGCTTTTAAACTAAAAGATTAGTTTGGGTTGAAACAGACAGGCAGAGAGATGGACTGATGGTCTGTCACGCCTGCTAAGCAACGTTACAAACATCTGTTCAAAATGAATATACCCTCTGCAAGTGTATAAAAAAAAAAAAAATGTGGAATGCAGCACTTAAAGTTTAAGAACATTAAATTGTAATTAGATGAAATTTATGATGATTTTTACAGCGTCTGTTAATTACAAATATACGTAAATTTCGCATGTCTGTGACGTCACAGTGCTGTCAAAATTGTATAATGACTTATGGCAAAGCATACACACACACACAAACAAATATACTCTCTCTGAAATGTATGTCAGTGTTAGTGTGTGTGTGTGTGTGTATATGTTTTAGAGGAAAAACAAATTTTAATTAAAAACTCAATTCGTTGAAAAGTTGCGAAAAACTTTCGCCGCCTGCTTGAAAAACTTGAAAAGTTTTTCGCCTTTAAGGATATTCGCATGGCATCCTGCACCTGTTTATACATATACGAACACATACATACATATATATATATATATATGTATGTATGTGTATGTATGTATGTATAGAGGAAGGCAGCCAATTTAAGAACTTAGCTCGCTAAATGTAAAAATAATTGCCACTAAAACCCAAAAAACAAAACTTTTCTATGCACAAATAGCAAAAGTTCAGCTATCAAATGAACATGAATGCACAATGTGCTTTCCCTTTCCCCACCAACCCCTCACTAACATGCCCATCACTCAGAGTAGATGTACATATATATATGTGACTCTCTCTCTTAGTCTCTCTCTCTCTCTCTGTATGCCTGATTTAGTTATGCATTCATTTTGCTTTATGAACTTTTCATAGCTTTGGTGTGTAGGCAAAAGTATAAAGCCAAAGTGTGCGACCAATTGGATTTCTTATGAATGCAACTTTTAACTTTTCGGTCAAATGAGATGCATACAAAAAAACAAAAAAAAAAAAAAAAATTATAATAAAAATGAAAAGTTAATATGCTCTAGGCAAATGCAGTAAAAAGACCCTTTTTTTGTTGTTGTTGTATATATGCATAATATATATATATATATATTTGTATATATATAATTCATAAATTGCCTGCAAAATGTTTGCTAAACTCAAAGTTGACTCAAATGTGACTTTTATACACTTTAAAAATTATGTCAACAAATATTAAAATATACATTATATATTTCTTTTTTTTTATCATAGATATGAGTTAAAAGTTAATAGTAAAAATTAATAATATATTTAGTTAGTCATGCAGCTTAAGTCAAGTCTTTGCATGTAAATTGATAAAAATTTTTGTAATAGTTCAACGCTCTGACAGCCAAATGATAAAATATTCTATAATCAAAAAAAAACAAGTAAGAAAGTTATAGTCGAGTGTGCTCGACTATATAATACTCGGTGCCCAAAGTTATATTATATATTTATTTTGCTCGTGCTGCGCACTCGCCAATTTTAAGT
>JBAMBR010002137.1:0-13798 GCA_037044475.1 Zaprionus obscuricornis | reverse complement strand
AAAAAAAAAAACGTTAAAACAATGAATTTTTTCGTTTGAGACTGTAAGGATCTATGGGTCGCCGAAGGTAATATTACCATCTAGTTTTTGTTTTTTTTCATTTCTCTTTTGTAACTATTTATATTTATATGAATATATGAAAACGAGACGAAAGAAAAAGAAAAACGTATTGCAACTTAATCTTAGAGCTTAAAACTAGATAAAAAAAAAAAATAAAAAAAAATACAAATAATTTATTTCCACAAAAATAAATGCTGAAAAATCTAGAACTATTCTATAATAATATTAGTATGTTTTTTTTTTTTAGTTTTTTTAATAACTAAAAGTTTTATGTTTGCAAAATTGCAAAATTCTTTGCAGTTGTAAGAAATAATAATAATAATAAAAAAAATAAATAAATAATATAAAACACATGTGAAATATTTTAGCCCTAACCACGCCCATTGCCTACACATACGGACTATTGTTGTTGTTGTTGTTGTAGTTTTTGGCCATAGATTTTGTTATTATTTTGTTTTTGTTATTTTCTAAAATTAAACATTTTCAATGCCGGCCTCGCTAAACGCCAAATGTTATTGAAATATCGCAGGAGAAACTAAAAATTCTATTTACTGCCAGTTGTGCATTTGTATATGTGTAAGTGTGTGTGTATATAGTCTATAGCTATATAGTGACGTCATGAGCTGCTTATTGTCGCTGTGGCGAAAAAAAAAACATTTTTTTTTTTTTAAATTTTTTTCGTATAATTTTGATGGAAGAAACATGAAAAATCTACAGCAAAAAAATAAAAATCAACAAGTTCCCATTGGCTTCCATTATATATATGAAATATATATATATCTATATATATAGGCAAATTCTAGATGTCTGTATAGAACTGTTTATATATATATACATTTTTTTTTTTTCGAAATGAGGGCGCGAGTAAATTGTATGTATGTGTGTGTGTGTGTATTTTGACCAAAGTGTTGAGCGAGTGGAAGCAATTGGCGATTTCTCAACGATCGAAACGATCTGCAAGCAAAGTTTTTGCTAGATCGAAAGATATATTATACTACATATATGTATATACATAGATATAGTACTTGTATACGATAGCTGACTGGATGAATGGATGATGACCAAATGTATGAGTGGATGGATATATGTATGTACATATACATATACATATATATTATTATAATATTTATACTGACTGACACGCCAAAAGCAATCACGATTGTCTCAACTTTCGTATAGAAATTCATGATTAATCTGAAATAATAATAAATTGGATTTTTTTTTTGTTCTTTTTCTGTTTTGTTTTCGTTTTCACTTTATTTATGTTATTGCTGCTGTTACTTTAACGTTTGTATTGTTTATCTTAGAGCAACTTTTGGCTAACAATTTGATATGTCTACAATCTAGAAAGACAGAAAGAGAGAGAGAGAGAGAGAGAGAGAAAAAAGGAGAAGAGTGCGCGAAAGTGTGCTTATCACATTTCCAATGAAAAACTTCTGAAATGGCAAACATCTGTATACACATGTATATGTATTTATTTATATTTATATTATGGTCTATTAACATGTTGCATTAGTCAGAGCGTAAAACGATTAAGTCTCAACTATTAACCTCAAGACCATCATCCTTTCCGTCCCCCCACTCTCCTCCATTACTAGTCATCAACCATACACACACACACACACATACATATGCATTGACATAGAGAGAGAGTCATTGTCAAAACAATGACGCCATCAAAATTCCAATTGGATTGACTCTATGCAATCATTCAGTCTGTTTAAAATCCAATCTGACAGTCTAATACAATTGGCATGACGTAATGATTTACAGCAAGTCTAATAAGAAGCAGCAGCAGCAGACATTGAGAATCAAGTTTTACAATAACAACAACAATAAGTAGCAGCAAAGACAGAGGACAGAGGCATCGACAGAGGACGGATGACAGAGGCAGAGTCTGAAAAACGTAGCAACATTTTATGCTGATTAGTGAGCGGATTTCCGCTACAATTTCTCAACACACACACACACACAGACACAAATCTCGTTTAATTTTTTTTTTTCGGTCGTAGCAGACGTAAACAGATCAAGAAACAAACAAACAAACAAACAACAAGTTGTCGCCGGTTTTGAATTTTATATATATATTTATATCAAAATGATATCATGCTGCTCACATGTCGTGTAAGCAATAAAAAAAAAAGAAAAAATAAATAAAAAAAAACGTGTAAACAAAAAAAAAAAAAAAAAACTTAAAATTTGGCTGAACAAAATGAAAATTGAGAGCGTCAAATTTAATTGAAATTAAAACAGACATACAAGAATCGTAACTGAATACCGTTAATGAAACTGATACCAAAAATCAAGCCAACTGCCACCAGCCACCAGCCACCTGTCACTGCCAGTCCCAAAGCATAAACAATCAAAAGCAACGTTTAACGAAACCAATAAAACAAAAAAAAAGTTGCCGCCAAACGGAAGTTATAGAAACTACAGCAAAAATAAATAATGATAACAGTTAATGTCTGGTTTTGTCTATGTATGTTCATGCATGTCTTTTTATGAAAAAGTGTACATATGTATGTATGTGTGTGTTGCTTGTAGCAGTTACTGCAATCAGTTTACTGCTGCTGCCACTGCTATTGCTGCTATTGTTGTTGTTGTTGCTGCTGCTGCTACTGTTGCTATATGCAATTTTATGCAATATTCGACAAACGCAGTGAGATCATCGTGAAAAAGGTTTTTTTTTTTTTATTTATTTTTTATTGCTTTCGTTTTTGTTTATAAACTCAAAAAAAAAAAAGAAACACGCGGCGAATTCAGCTAAAGTTAAAAACTGCAGCTAAAACTTATGCCACACCCCAAAGCTAAAGCCTTTACCTAAACAACAACAGTTACATTTCGCGCGCACAAAATACAAAAAAAAAAAATTGAAGAAAAATTCAAATTTCAAAGTCGAAAAAATATCATACGATATATATGTATATATAGCTGACTGTATATGAAATATATACATATATATATATATATATATATATGTATATATATATTTATATATATTTATATTATAGTATATTAAGTATACGATCGTTTGGCTGCTTACTTCTCTCGACTCTGGGCACACTTGATGATTTTTGTATTCAAAATTCTTTCTTTTTTTTTATTGTTGTTCTGTTTTTGAAATTGTTGTTTTTTTTTTAATTTTATTATTTTTTTTTGCGATTTTCGAGCTGTTTTTGCGTGTTGGCGCGCGTACGTTAAAAACGAAACTGAAACTACAAAAATATTTTCAATTTCGTTTACGCCTTTTTTTTTTCTTGCTGCTGCTGCTGCTCAGTATTTGCCAGCCAGCTGGCCGGCTGAAGGCGAAGGCACAAAGCAGCGTAGCGTAGCGCAGCGGCGTCAACACACACAATATTGAGAAGAACGTTCGCAATGTACACACACACACACACACACACACACACACACACGCATACATATAAAAACAAACACAAACAAATCAGGTAAAAAAAAAAGACAACAAGTTATTGTTCTTATTGAGTAAAGTAGCGCTGCGACGTGTCATTCACTGAGCACATCGATGACGTCATGATGTCACTGAAATTAATTTTGATGGCGCCGCGTCAACGCCTCTGAGCAACAATAAAACGCAGATAAACGGCGCAAAAAAAAAAACAAAAGAAAAAAAACCTAAAAAATTTGAAAATAATGTAATTAATAAAAAAAAGAAAACAAAAAGTAAGAGCATTCAATATTGTGCGATTTTATTCTTATTATTATTATTTATTAATGCATTTAACCTTAACACACCCCCAGCATGCACAATATGCAAGCACGCACAGGCCATTGTAACGGTTAATTGCGCTCTGCGCTCTATACACTTTTGTCTAATAAGAAAGTAGAGCAAAGAGACAAAAGTTTTGCGTTGCGTTGCGTTGACTGCGCTGCTTGCATTTCTTCTGACTCACTTTGGCTTTCAGACAGAGAGAGAGAGAGAGAGAGTGTGAGAGTGCAAAAGGTATGCGCGTATGGGAGAGTCAGTCAATGTGAAAGAGCGCAGACAGCAAATCAATGAGTAATGCAATAATAATAATACAAATACAAATACAAATACACACATACATACAGTGAGATGAGTAAGTGTGCATATACGTGTGTGTATGTGAATATTAATACAATTTTGCATTAACTGTGGCAGTTGCTTCAAGGAGAGACGTGAATATATTTTTTTTTTCTTTAAAAAAAAAAAAATAAAATAAATAAAAATTATTGTAAATGTTGTCATCACCTTAACACATACATACATTATATGCATATAAATTATTTGCGTTCCAATGCCTGTGTATGTGAAGTTATCAAAATAATTCATCGTTATGTTATCAAGTACGAACACACACACACTGAGTCAGGCAGCCAGTCAACAAAATCGCATGAATTAATTGTTTGCCTTCATATTTCCATTATGCAAATTACAATGTTGGGCGTTGTAAACAAAATAATATTAAAAAAATGCCAAGCATGTTGTATTCATTGTTTAAAAATAGAATAAAAGCTACTTTTCATATTGCCTACTTTAAGGCGTGATCATTTAAAGTTAGCTAGGCGCTAACTTGAAATTAATCATTAACTGAAATTTTATTCATATTTATTATAATTTTTTAAAATTTCTAAATTTTTAAGACAATAAAAAAATGATTTTTTTTTTTATTTTTTTTATTATAATCCATTTTATTCGTTAGCGTGATGATGATTATATAGGAACAGGAATGGGAACTTGTGTGTGTGTGTGTAAGTGTATATATATATATATTTTTATTTTTTTTTGATTGATAAATGCTTTTTGCTTTACTTAATCAATATAAATCAAATCCCTAACGTTCAGTTCAATATATATATATATATATATATATATATATATATGTTGCCATGCCTGCATTTATGCTGCTCTTATTTTTTTTTTGCATGTTCCCTTCTCCCTTAAGGCCAACACCGTCGTTTAATCTGCGTGTATGTGTGTGTGTGTATGAGTGTGTATGTGTGTGTGTGTATGAGTGTGTCTGTGTGTGTGTTTTTATGTGTGTATATAATGCGCGCCTGTGTGTATTGTTATATTCACATTTTCATTTTTCTCCCACATCTCATCTCATCCCATTTTGCTTTTTGTTTTCTTTGCTTTTTTCTATTATCGAGCCATTAGTTCAACTAGATATCTTCGATAATTATATATAGATATAATTATATATATATATATATCTATAATATTAATAAGAAACATTTGTTGTTTGTTGTTGTTGTTGTTGCTGTTATTGCTGTTTTCTCAGTTTGTTAACGAAGTCGAAAACACAGTGGAAATTTGCTTGGTTTTATTGTTAATTTGTTTTCCTTAGGCAGCAGAAATCCTTTCTTCTTCTTTATCTTCATCATTATGTGTTATTTCTTTGTATTATATAATTATTATTATTATGTGCTCACATTATTTGCATTATCATATGCATTATTATTATTATTATCAATTTTATTTTTCACTCTCACTTGTGCATCCATAATTGTTCACTTTCTCTCCCTCTCTGTCTGTTTCGTGTTTTGTTATTGTTTTCTGTTGTTGTTGTTGTTGTTGTTATTATTATTATTGTTTTTGCTGTTCTTGTTCTTGTTGTAAATAATCCTAATCAAGGGCATCATCGACAAAATCAGGTGAGTCCTTTTTGGCCTTTGGTTCAGATGGTTTTGCATTTTTATCATCAGCTTCGGAACCGCTACTAAATTTAGCATCATCAGTAGTATTTGATGCATTTGGATCACCACCTGGGAAACCACCAGGGAAGAAACTTTTTAGTAAATTGAAAATTTTTGGATTTGAAACATATTTCGAAATATTTGCTGGATTGCTTAAAATATCTTGCATGGCTGCTGCAACATCGGGATCTTTCATTTTTGACATTAAATCGCCCATATCGAAACCAGCTGGCATACCAGGGAATCCGCCAGCGCCACCACCGGCACCAGCACCAGGGAATCCACCAGCACCTGGGAAACCACCAGCACCTGGAAAACCACCAGCACCTGGAAAGCCACCAGCACCAGGGAAACCACCAGCACTAGTATTGGCACTTTGTTTGGTTTGCTCTTTGCGTGCCTTGCGTTGAGCACGCTGACGATCCTTAAGCTTACGTTCCGCTTGTATGCGCTCATATTTAATGCGATGCTGTTCAATTTTCTTAGCATTTGGTGTCACTTCACGTAACCATTCATCGGTCTCCTCATCAAAGTCCAATTTGCATGCCTGACGCAAATCCTTAGCCGCCTCCTCGAATTGTCCCAACAAGCGATGAGCACGTCCACGGAACTTATAAGCAGCCGCCGAGTCACAATTCAATTCCAATGCCTTATCGCAATCACGGATACAGGCATTAGGTTTCTTAAGCTTAAGAAAAGCCTGTCCACGCTTAGCATGGAATAGAGCATTGCCTGGATTAGTTTCAATGGCCTTGGTATAGAATTCAATGGCCTCATCGAATTTCATTTCACTGTACGCAGCAGCGGCCTGAGAACGGAATTCACCAGCTTGATCGATCTCTTCCTCAGTGGGATTTTTAGACGAATCTCCCATTGGCTGCGGTGGATCATTATCGGCACTGATGATGCCTGTAATATAATTTTAATATATGAATTAATATATTATATTATAATATATGAAAAGAATTTATAATTTTCAAAGCAAAAAAAAAAAAAAATAAAAAAATATAACGTGATTTTTCTTAATAAAATATATTTTTATACCCTTGCAGTGGGAATATTAATATTGTATAGAAGTTTGTAATGTCCCTGGATCCAAATATTAATGGCCGTCCATCAGTCAGACAGACGTATTTGTTGCAAACCAAACTAGTCTCTCAGTTGTAAAACTATCTCAATGAAACTTGGTGTACATACTCCCCAATACCCATAAGCTGTATAAGTCGAAACCGGGCGGATCGATTATTATATCATATATCATAGGATCGGCCGCAAAATTAAGTTTTTTTTTTGTTAGTTTGTTAAGCTAACCGGCGAAACAGGATTTGAGTTTAGTAACAACAAAAAATGTCTTATATGAATTTTATCAAACTAGAAGCTCCATATCACAAAGTTCTTATGTGAATATTCTGTTTTCCTATAAGACTGCAAGGGTATAACACGGCATATCTTCGGCATGACGAAGATAACTTGAATTTTTTTTTTGTGAGATAATTTAATTACCTTCTTTATCCAATTCAATCTCAGACTCGGGCTCAGATAGGGATACATCCTCCTCATCATCTTCCGAATCATCTGCATCGGCACCGGCCGGCGTCGATTCATTGGGTTTGGACTTGGCGCCGCCAAATGGACATTTACTGCAAGTCAACATCGTATAAGAAGAAGAATGATATTTACATATACATGCAAAAGAAATGTCATGCACACTCACACACACACACATGAAAGTACAAATTAACACATACATTTACATGCATATACCATACATGCAGGCATGTGCAAATGCACGTTCAGACATAAGAAAGTAAAAACTTACCCTTCGGGCATCTTGAATGTTCCCTCTGGAACTTTTCCACCAAAACTCTCAATAAAAGTCTTGACAAAGCTTAATTGCGGCATATTTAATACAGTTGGATTTGTATTAACGAAATCGATGAAGCCCTTTAGCTTAATCAAATCATCATGTTGCATTGGCGCGGCCATTTTTTTTTATATTGCTATAACTATTAAAATTTTTCTTTGCTTTATAACTTTTAACGTTGTTTATTGTAATTTAACTATATATATATATTTTATTTTATATATAAATATATATATATATATATCTATATGTGTACAAAAATAAATTGTAATATTTTATTTTTTTTCTATGCGCGTCTAGCACTGAAAATGTCGAAACTAGAATAAATTTTTCTCCGGTTGCCAATGTGACCGAGTATTAGTGATAGCAGTTTGACAAATAATCGTATGATATTGTGATGTTGTCGAACATTGAATTAGTATTGTTCGCCTATGCGATATATCGCATAGATATATCGCATAATAACGATGTATGTTTCGTATTTATTGTTTTTGCATCCCTGGCAATGAATAATGCAGCCCTGCTCGAAATACACAAAGCAAAAGTGAAAAAAGCATACAAAAATAAATGAAAGCAAAAAGAAAAAAAATAAATGAACTTCAATTAAAAGTTGCAATAAAACATTGTTTAATCACAAATTAACGTTTAATTACCGTGCAAATATATAAAAATCATAAGTTCACGAAAATTCGAAGCATACAACGTAACATACACAGACAAACACAAAATATTTCTATCAGCAGCAGAGTCGCCCGAGCACAAAATGGCCACCAGCGAGATTTCTAGTTCGAATGAGCGACATTATTATGCTAAGCTGGAGGCGATTAAGGATATACGCGATAAAACATTGACATTAGAGAAGCTTAAGGTGCGCATTATCAAAGAGGTTAAATTAAGCGATGACGAGGAGAAATGTCTGGATGAATATCGAAAGGAAATGGAACATCTGTTGGAAGAGAAAATGTCACATGTGGAGGAGTTGCGTCAAATCCATGCGGATATCAATGACATGGAGAATATTATAAAACAAACAAAAGAGAATCAAACACGCTCTTTCGATATGGCCAATCGGGTCTATGAGGAATATCTAGCACTTAAATATCAAATCGATCACATGCGTCGTGATTATCTTGGTCTCAGTCCGTTGCGTGATCTGCATGAGGAGGAGGGCAGCCCCATATCAAAAGATCGTTTTCAAACTAATTTCCTCAAAGTTGCTGCACAGTCAGCTGCTGCAGCGGCCGCTGCGGCAGCAGCAGCAGCAGCAGCTACACAACAGCCCACATCATTGGCACGTCCTCATGCACGGCATCCATTGATGCCGGAGGCAACGGTTACCGCCTTGCCATCGAATGCTGGTGGTCCTGGTGGTGGTGGATCAAATCTATCAGCTGGCGGTGGTAACGCTGGTGTTGGTGGCGGTGGTGGGGGTGGTCCTGGTCATGCATTTATGCCACCAGCACCACCAGGCGGACCGGGCAGTGCTGGCGCTGCCGCTGTTGTTGCCGCTCGTTTGGGTAAAACGGATTTCTCAGCTCCACCGCCGCCCCCGCCGGCAACAAATCGTTTGCAGCAGACTCCATCAATTGGCATCGGGCATCATCCATCGTTTCGTTCGGATTTCAATGTGAATCTACGACAACAGCCGCCACCAATGAAATCATGTTTATCCTGTCATCAACAGATACATCGTAATGCACCAATCTGTCCACTCTGCAAGGCTAAGTCCCGTTCGCGTAATCCTAAAAAACCCAAAAAGAAAAATAACTAAATCCATTCAAGCTTCAACACTAAATTTCGTTTTAAAACAATTCAATTTATGTTCAATTTCCAAATCATTTTGGAATGCAATTAATGTGTTTTTTTTTTGTATTTTTGTTCACTATTTTTTTTATATATATATTTTTTTTTTGGCGATTTCTCACGCACAATTATTTATTAACCCAGCGAAAAGTATTAAATTTTTTTCTCATAACCAATTAGTTAAGTAAGTTGCTTCAAAAAAAAAACGAAAAACAAACGAAAAAATAAAAATCAAATGTTCTCATATTTTTCTGTATATCAGATTTATGCTAAAGTATTTTGCATATATCATTATTATCAATAAGTTAATTCTATATGTAGAATTCTACATTCTACATAGATTCTAATCTTAAGTGAAATACAGTGTCAAATTGAACTAAACTAAACAACTTTTTTATGTACGTGTTTAAGAGCATTCAATTAGTGAGTGAATAAAACAACAATTTTTTAATTGTCAATTATGATTTGCTGGTGTTACTGTTTTATTTTATTCCTACCGATTGGGAAACAAAGATTTGTAAAAAGAAAATATATATTTGATTGCAAATGTCTTGAATGTTTAAATCTAGCGGCTGATCACTGTAACCGATAAAGTATCTATCGATTATTGTATATTGAATTTGATGCGCTGTCGATCATCTTACAACACTTATTTATTTGCTGCAGCGTTGCCACATTGTCTGCGTTGTGATCTACGACCAGCTTAGCGATCCGGCTTTAATGAGAAGTAAAGAAACTGCCGAAGAGGCAACAAGTACTTAAAAACAAAAGAAGAAACATAAATTGAAGCACACTTAGAACGATCATAAAACAAAAAAGAAGGAATAATAAAAAAAATCTTTTCTCTTTGTTGTTATTGTTAAATTGCAGCAAAAGCGTGCATTATTATAAATTAAATCATGTAAGTAGAAAAATCAAATGCTTAGAACAAATGCAATTTTAAACGGTATTTGTATATATAACTGTTTTTCTACGCACACACACATACATAAATTTATATTGTTGTTGGTGTCGTTATAGTTGTTGGCGCTGCAGCTGCGTGCAGAGAATTTGTGAAAAGAGAAAGTTTTTTTTTTCGTTGGCGAGTCACAAAACGAAAATTGTAGAAGACGGAACAAGTAGAAAAATAAAATAAAAAAGAAAACTTGTAAATTTTGCAGGTGAGTTAAATAAAAACAATATTGAATTTCACAATTCTTTTAATTATAATTTATTAACATTAAACAGCAAACAAAACTTAAAATGGGCACAAAACAAACTGTTGCGCCCAAGCAACAACAACAACAACAAGAAAAACAGCAGCAGCAAAAGACGAATAACAACAATAACAACAGCAAAGTGAAAACAGCAGTATGTAGTAAAATTACCGCAAGCAATTCCGTTACAAATGGACACGTCAAGTCTGGAATTGAAGCAAATGCATTGCCCGCACAAAAATCTGTTATTGTCGCATATTTTCTATGGCTATTTGGTGGCATATTTGGATTTCATCATTTATATTTACATCGTGATCGTCATGCATTCATATGGTGGGCAACTCTTGGCGGTTATTTGGGTATCGGTTGGATTAGTGAAATTTTTATGATACCCGAATATGTTCGTGATGCCAATGAAGATCCACAATTTGTTAAAGCATTTATAGTCAAATTGCAAACCCATCAACGTCCACCATATTCAGCTAAACGATTTCTAGGTCAAATTATGATCGGTTATCTCTTTGGGTTAGTCATCTCATCGGCGACACCAACAACACTTATCGCTGGCATCGATTTTAGCTGGTTGCATTGGGCAATACCATTATTTGTATCACTTGGCGTTTGGACAGTGGGTAACATTGGACGTGAATGTGGCAACTGGTGGCCATCGATAATTGGTGCATTTGTTGCATATCCAGCACGTTATTTCATCTATGATGAGACATATTCTCTACTCTTGACTGCCTTAGTATCAGCTTTGGTATTCGATGCCGTCTCTAAGCAATGGCGTCGTGTGCCACCACGTCGTCGTGGCATGACGGAACGTACCTTGAAATTTAGTGGAGCATTATGCATCTATTTTGGACTCTGGGGTTGCTATATCTATTTCAATGGCACCATTACCGATGATGAAGGCGGTGAGGTGCCCATACATGAAGCATTGCATAATTTCTTAGCTTCAGCATGGTGGACAGATATGCAACAGGCATTCATTGATACCTATAACTATGCACAGCTTCATGGTTGGTATGAGATATGGCGTGAAGTATTTGAATCAATGGATGTTGATGGTGAACGTAATGCATATAAAGTGTTAAATGTTAGTGCAACAGCATCACAGGCTGAAATAACGGCAGCATATCGTAAATTATCAAAAGAGAATCATCCCGATAAAGTTAAAGATGAAACATTACGTCAAGCGGCACATCAACGTTTCCTTGATATACAGCAGGCATATAGTGTGCTAAGTAAAATCAAATCGAATCGACGACGCAAAAATAAACAATTTAAAGATGATGATGCAATCGTTATATAATTCTCGATCATGATTTTCATCAAATTCGAGTCTCTTTAAATTTAAGAATTTCATATTTTTTTTTTATTATAATCATTATTATAATTATTTATTTTTTTTGGTTATTATTGATCAAAGAATTCGTATATATATACATATATATATATTTTTTTTTTTTATTTATCGATATATACATTTATTATATTTAATTTAATTTATAAGTTGAAATGTATTTAAAATTCATGTCTGTATCCTATATACGAAACTGACAAATCCAGTGTTACTGCTTGATAATAAACTAGAATTATTTATGTTCATTAAATAATATTTTTATAATTTTATACAGGATATATATCCTGTATGTTTTTACCCGATACTGACTCTATGCACACCTGACTCTTAGATACTATTAATGTTAGAGACTTTACTAAGACTTCACCAAGAGGGACTTTTAGGAGGCAGCTTTAATTTATTTTTGATTTTTTGCCACGCTCCCTAGCACCTATAAAAATTGAACATGATATGACTATAAAACAAATTTCAATGTCAGATTACTAAATTTTATCATTTTATCAAAACACTTGATGGTATGAAATCTTCGCCAGCAAAAAAAAAAAAAAAAACAATTTGATTTTTAATAATTTTAATAAAGGAATTTTAAGAGATATAAAAATTTTTATTATTTGGCATTTTTTTTTTTTTTATATTAGCAAAATAAATAATAATAAATAAAATAAATAAATAACTATAACAGTGCGTGTAACAACAATAAGGGGAACACCAAATAAAATTATTTTAGAATTATGATTATGATAAATTTGATTATGATCAAGATATAACTAGAAAACTTAAAGAAGTGAGAGGTATTGCCTCCTATGGAGTTTGTTTATAGTTCTGGCTTCCGCTAGAGGTCTTGCCAATCGGTTGCTGTGCGCCCGCAGTCTTTCGTTATACCTGCTGGTATGACGATTAATTTGGAGTTCGACTGTCTCCAGGTTCATGTCTCGTTGGAGTGTCAGGCCGCTGACATACCAGTCACAACCTGTTATTTGTCTTAGCGCCTTGTTTTGCAGAGTTTGCACTTTTTTGCGGTTAGTCGCGGAGGCCATACCCCAGACTTGTATTCCATACCTCCAGGTGGGAGCAATTACGGCGTTATAAATCGCCCTTTTACATCTCAACGGAAGCCGACTAGAGCTGCATATTAGCCAGTTGAGTCGGTACAGTTTCATTCTGCACACCTTGACGATGTTGTCAATGTGTGGTTTAAACGTGAGACGCTTATCAAGGGTAATACCCAGGTATTTGGCTTGGGTTTCCACACGCAGCTCTCTGTCATTCAGGCAGACTGTTGGCGGGTGTCTCTTTCGAAGGGTGTAGCATACATTTATGCATTTCGTTTCATTTAGCATGATATTCCATCTACAGGCCCATCTCTCCAGCAGTTGCATGTATTCCTGCACCCCATTCGCCGCTTCAATTTCGCTCGATGATGAATAGAAAAAGCAGACATCGTCGGCATACGATGCAAGAAGAGATTTGCCTGGTGTGATGCTTGTTGAATCTTCTGGGGCAGGGATATCGACCGTATATAGGGAGTACAGAATTGGACCTAGCACACCTAGCCAGCTCTAACAACATGTGTGGGCGATGTTGCTGCTCTGACAGAGTAACATGGAACGTTCTGTCCCTGAGATAGGAGCATAGCATCAAGTAAAAGGGTGCAGGAAGTACTTTCTTTATTTTAGAGAATAGCCCGTCATGCCAAAACCGATCAAAGGCTTGCTTGACATCAACAAAGACGCTGTTGCAATATTTCTTCTCGTCATATGCCTTGAGGATGTGGTTCACCACTCTGTGGATTTGCTCAATGGTTCCGTGTCCGCTTCTGAAGCCAAACTG
>JBAMBR010002134.1:0-80115 GCA_037044475.1 Zaprionus obscuricornis | reverse complement strand
TGTAATTGTAGCTGTTGTTGTAGTTGTTGTTGTAGTTGTTATTGCTGCTGTTGCTGCAGTTGTTGCAGTTGTTGCTGTTGCTGGAGTGCTGCTGTTGCGGTTTGCTTGCTGACCCGTTAGGCGTTGTCTGGCATTTCTTCAAATAGTTTCGTACTTGTGACTGCTGTGATCTCTCTCTCTCTCTCTCTCTCTCTCTCTCTCTCTCTCTCTCTCTCTCTCTCTCTCTCTCTCTCTCTCTCTCTCTCTCTCTTTCTCTCTCTCTCTCTCTCTCTGCCCGTGTCCGTGCCCGTGCCCGTTTCCATGTCCATGTTCATGTTGTCCATGTCGATGGCCACTGCTGGCGGCGCCGATGTCGCGACTTCTCGGCCATCGATTTGAGTGTCATTCAGCACCAAGATCTCGCTTAAATGGCCCTGCTCCACTAATTCAGCTCCTGGGTCAATGTTTGTTGTTGTTTCTGCTGCTGTTGTTGCTGTTGTTGTTGCTGCCGTGTTTGTGTCAGTCTGCGAAAAGAAACAAGACAGAAACAGAAATTAATACACAGCGCCACGTGCGACATGCAAACGAGAAACATAAATAAAATAAAATATGAAGACAAACGAAATAAAAAAATAAAAGAAATTGAGAAAAAAAAAGAAATAAATTTCATAAATGAAAAAATTTAAAAAATAAATTTATAAAAATAATAAAATATGTTAAATGAAATTAAAAAAATAAAAATTAAATTAAATTAAATTAAAAGAAAATAAATAAAATTAAACATAAATAAATTATATAAAGAAGAAAAAAGACGAAAACAAATTAAACAAAAAAATAAATAAATTATAATTAATAAAATGGAATAAATTTAAAATAAATTAAATATAAAAAATAAAATAAAATGGAATAAACTTAACAAACAACTTAGATAAATAAAATAAAAATAAAAAATAAAGTGAAATCAATTAAAAAATATAAATTCGATAAATAAAATAAAACAAATTTAAAAATAAAATATAATAAAAATATAATTCAAATATTCAAATAAATTTATTAATTAATATAAAAATAAATCAAATTTTTTAAAATAAAGTAAAAATTAAATAAAAACAATAAGAAATGTTCAAAAATTAAGTAAATAAAATAAAATGGAATACAAATGTAATAAAATTTAAGGAATAATATAAAAATATATAAATTAATAAAATAAAAATAAATTAAATAAGCCAAAAAAATATATGTCTATGCAACTTGTTCTATATATATTCTCAATCAATCTCAGTCAACGTTGTCTGTCTGTCAAGCTGAGATATTATCGAGAAGTAAGCCATACATAAAAAATGTATATCATAAATTAAATCATGAATAAACATGTTGTAATTAAAATAGTAAATTACTAAAACAACAACTTTGGCAGGGAACGTCAAATGTGACGTCACTAATTCAAGTTGATTTATATTAATTTCATCAATATGCTAGACAAGAATTAGAAATTCTTCAGACATTCTGCTATGTTTACTAACTTGAAAAAGAAAAACACAAACACACAAAAACACACACACACATATATGCAAACAAATAGAACAAGGTGTGCTACTAAAATTGGAACTACAAAACAGAAAGAAAGAGAGAGAGAGAGAGAAATAAAAAAAAAAAGGTTCTTTAAGCTCATTGGAGACTTTTGGGTTGCCTGGGGCTACCCGTTGCCGTTGGCCGGGTGCATGTCGAAAGTTAAACAAAAAATCAATTGGGGACAACATTGATCCGATTTCAAAGCTCAGCTAGACAACAGCGCAAAGGGGAGTGGCATGTGGGCGGTGCGGGGAGTGTAATGGCAGGCAGGGGCAGCACAGTAAAACAGTAACAATTGCATTGCATGACAAACAATTGACTTTGCATTAACTCAAAACGTCAAACGTTTTGTTATTGTTATTGTTGTTTCTGTTGTTGTTGTTGTTGTTGCTGTTACTATTTATTTGTCATAGGTCAAGTGTAGCACAGTAGAATTCACTTTCTTTCGCACACATTTTCCACAAATTTGCAGTGAAAGTGGAAGACACAATTGGCCAAAAGTAGTCAAAAAAAACCCGATGACGACGACGAAAAAAATAAAAATAAAATAAAATAAGCGGCCGCCTCCTTTGACCATAACACATAACAATGCCACTGACTTTGGCTTTGGCTTTGGCTTTAAAGCTTTAAAACTCAACTGACAATGTGACACTTTTTGGCTAAGAGGTATGTGGCATTAAGCATGTGGCATGAAGCATGAAGTATGCCTAACCAATGCGCTTTCCATATAAAACTAGACACACAAACGCACACACAGCGAGAGATATATGTATATGCTACACATAGACTTGCAACACGTTGACGCACCGCCCACAACAGAAATTGGCAACGTTGCCGCACAATTTGGCTTTGGCTACTAAGCTGCTAAGCTACTAACTTGGCCAAGTCCTGTGCTTAGTCCTAGCCATAACATCTAGTGAGCTAAGCCGCCAGATGTCGCCAGTGGCAGTAGCAGCCGCAAAGTCAGCGCATGCGCCACAATAAATGTTGCCACAAGATGTTGCCACAAATTTGTTTATGCCTTCGTCGGCGCTTTGAACTGCAATCACATAAAATATCAATAAATATATCACAACAAAACCACAAAAAAAAAAAAAATAAACTGCTGTTTTTTTTTGTAACGAATATTTGTGCCACATTCAAGTTGAACAGTTTCAGGTTCAACATCAGTTTCAGCACAGTCAGATTTCAACTGTGCGACTGCGAATGAGATTCCAATGCTTACTTGCTGACTTGCCCCCAGCGGCCAGCGGTCGGCCACGGCCACGCGGCACGCACGCCAAGCTGCCAACTTGCCACAAGTTGTTTGCCCGTCCAATTTAGCTGGCGGACGCAGCTCATCAATTAATTATCCAGACCAGGGGTATAACTCTGTGACTCTGCTGCTGCTGCTGCTGCTGCGCCCCAAGGCATCTTTATGCGTGCCTGCTGCTGTGTGCGTGTGCATGTTCGTGCATGCGTGCGTGAGTGCGTCTTCATCTTGGTCTTGGGCAGTGGGTCGCAGCAAGTTGGTCAAGTTTTATTGGGCGCTTGCTGCTTAAATTATGCTGCCGCTGTTGCTGCTGCTGCTGCTGTGAGTGTGTGTGTGTGTGGAAAGGAAATCGAAAATTGTTGCACTAGTTGAGTGAACAGACAGTCACCATTAAAGGAAGGTCGCTTCAATGCATCAAAGACAAGTCTGAACAGTGCGGGGAAACTTAGTAACCTTGAGGCAGTATGGACTGGAAATCGAATTCAAATTGGACTTGGACTTGGAATTGGAAATTGAAATTGGATTTGATACTTGCTGACATATATATATATATATATATATATATATACTATATATATCAATATATATACAGTTATATATATATATTTATATAGACCATTAGCTTCTCACGCATCTGCAGTTACAGTGCCTAATGCCACTTGGAATTGACCCACATCTTCAAACATCGAATCTTGCCTCGTAATTCACAGAAAATGCAAGGGGACGCAGGAGGGGGAAGGCGACAAAAAAAAAACAAGCTTGGAAATTAATTTTTATGCAGCTCTTGTCACATTTGTGTTAATCAAAACATTATGACTGCGTTTTCTTTTATTAATTGGACAAGCAGCCAGCAGCCGCAATCCACAAGCCACAAGCCACAAGCCACAAGCTAAGCAAAGCCTTAGACAAACCGCCACAAATATGTACAGCCATGGCCGGCTGACAATTCAGAGTTCCAAAAACTGCCAAAAGACCAACAAGAGACACCTGCGACTGCCCACAAGCCAACAAACAGCAAAGCAAACAAGAAGCAGCCGAGAGCAGCAGCAGCAGCAACAGCAGCAGCGGTAGAGGCAGAGCAGAAGAAAAAACAACAACATCAAAATAAATAAGAAAAAAAAAACAACAAGAAGAAGAAGAAGACGAAGAAAACAAATTAAATTTATTGCGTGTGATTTTGATAGTGAAAAAGACAAGCGGAATATACAAAATATTGCGTCAGTAACTAATTTGTTAGCTGGCGGATTGTCCACTGTGCCGCTTGTAGCGCTAGCAGCGCTTGTGGCTAACGGAGCGCCATATGCTGTGGCAGGCAGAAGAGCGCAGAGTTGAACGGGGAAAAACTTTGGACATTGAACGTGGACAGTGCTGTCTGTGTATGTGTGTATGTGTGTGTGTGTGTTTAGTTTATGCGTTGGCGGTGCAAATTGCAATTGCGCCCTCGCCACAAATGGAGTCGCCGCTTTAAGTTGGAGACACATGCATAACTGAGTGTGTATGTGTGTGTGGGTGGCATGCAACAGCTATGTATGCAACTATGCAACTGCTCCCGCTCCCAAATTAAGTGACAGCCAAGCTATGAAATTGAAAATTACTTGACTCTTGATGCTGACTCTTAAACTCGGACTCGGGCTCTGACGCTGACGCAGACAACGACAACGACAACGACGACGACGACGACGACGATGGGAATGCGTGTCGTTAATGGCATCGTCTAACCTCCAACTGCCCCCAAAAATAAAAACAAAAACAAATAAAATAATAAAAAAAAGAGAAATGATTCGATCGAGGCAACTATATGAAGCTATGCCATGCTATATCTCTCTGTGTGTGTGTAAAGTTAATCGAAATGATGTGAGAAAATCATTTGCATTTAAAGTAGATACGGGGAAACGATCGAAATGAAATGAATTATTGAATGACAAGTGGCAAATGCGTTAACAAATGTCACATGCTCCATTATAATATTGAATAATTTTCAAAATTAATGTTGCACAACACAACACAACACAACACATTAAAACTTTTAAGCTTTAATAAAGCAATTTAAATCGATTTTATTTTATTTTATTTTATTTATATTTAATTTATTTAAATTATTGTCAACATTTTTGAATGGAATTATGATCAATATTAGTTGAACAGACGCTGAGTATCTCATAGTCGAGCATTAAAATTTTAATTATTGCTAAACTATTAAATTTATTGTAAATTTTAGAATATTTTCTTATAATTTTATTACAGGAAACTTTAATTCCATAGCTTTAAACACAATATTGTAACATATGTTTTGTCTAGAAAATTTATCTCATAGTGAAGACTAGAAGAAATAAGCATTTTATACTCGACTATAAAATACCTAGTACGCATGTGTTATAGCAAACAAAATTAAAAATTGCATAAGTCCGATTCGGGTCAAAATTTTCACAAATCCTAAAAAATTGTTTCATCGAAACTTGGTTTGATAAAATTTGGACTCGCTGTCTCATACAGTTTCCGAAATACAGAAGAGATAGACGTTCAATTTACTCTACTGTTGATCCTGAGGAAGAATATATTTACTTTTTGGGAGCGTTCAACCTGCTATGGGCATAACATAAATTTCATGATCTCACAAAGTTATTATACCTTTTATTTCCTATAGCTAACGGCTATCAAAATATACGAGATGGCAATGCAATATTTATTTCCCATATTATCTTATTTTTATAAGGAGTCATCAAATTTGATTTTTACAATGAGACTTTTCCAAGGGTATCTGATAGTCGATCATCACGAGTGTTGCAAATATCTGCTATTTCCTCTAATGTCTATAAAAATATTCGAGATGGCAATGCAATATTAATCTTATATTTAACAGAGGCATCAACATTTATTTGTAATTATTACAATGAGATTTTTCAAAGGGTATCTGACAGTCGATAGCGACAATTGTTGCAATATTAAATATGACAATGGAAAAGTTATATTAATTTCAAATATTGATTTATATAGACTTCATTTCCTTAACATAAGCTAGACTATGAAAAGTATATGTTACAACCAAGAATTGTAATTGAACTACAATGAGATGACAATGGAAATTTAATATGAATTTCACATATGTTTACATACCTTTAAACAATTACAAATTTTACTTGCTTAGATTTTTATCAAAATTTCTTATGTAGTGTGAAAGAAGTTTCTAGTAAATTGAAGTATTTTATTACACATAGCGATATCTGTATCAATGGAAATACTTTGAAAATTATAAAATATATATTTATAGACTGTAGACCAAGATACAGAAAGTACAATGACTTTGTGAAGGCTTAGTCGACATTAGAAGTGTTAAATATTCATGCATAGGATTGGCAGGTCCTTCTGTACATGCAATACTTTTGCACATGCAATCTACGTAATTTCCTACGTGTTATAATATAATATAGTTATAAGCTTTGCAAATATGAATATAATAATATTCATATTATATATCATTTTATATAATGCTTTAATCGTCTTAAGTGAGGGCAATTCTTTCATTTCCGTAGCATTTGATTTCGTGTCGCTTATCAGTTATGAAAACTATTTATATATATATTTTTGCCCTGAAAATGGCTGAGACTTTTAATATATATATATATATATATTTTTTTTTTCTCTCTCTCTCTCTCTCTCTCTATCTTTATTCATTCATTCATATTGCAATTGGGCATGCAAAAAAGTGTTTGTATTCATTTCTAATACGAATGCGAATGCGAATACGAATATGAATACAAATACAAAAACGAATATGAAAACGAATGCGAATGCGAATGCGTTGCATTTTTCATGAGATTTCCCACGTTGTGCGTGCGCGCGGGAAAATATTAAAACTTAAACAGTTTTCATGTCTTGCTCTTGCACCTTCCCAAGCTCCCCTCCACACCCCTTGAACCCAACTGCAACCCCCTTTCCACCCTGTAATACACTTCTCATCATGTCTTTAAAACATTCGCTGAGTCTTTCTTTACTTCAGTTAACAGTTTGGCGAATGCGATTTGAAAGCCGTTCATCGTCAAAGTCGCCGTCGTCGTCGTCGTCGTTGCTGTTGTTGTTGTCGTTTTTGTTGCTGTTGCATGTCACGGCTTGACTCTGTTTGTTGTTGTTGTTGTTGTTGTAGTTTTTTGCATGATTTCTGGTTAAAATGCAAAAGTTAGTTGCGATAAATAAATATGCATGGGGATGGCTGGCAAACAATGTGGAAAACGAAACGGCAACCGAAAAACTGACGAGCGGATGCACAAAACTGCAACAGTAACAGCAACAACGGCCCCCACCTAACAAACAAACAACAACAAACAGCAACAAGCAACATACAAGCAACATACAACAACAACAACAACAACAACAACAACAACAACAACAATAACAACAACAAATGAAACTGGCAAGCATATCGCAATTAGCCGCCTGAATTTAATTTTTATTTGCTTTTTTTTTTTTGGGCTTGTTGGCCATCGACTTGATCCCCCAAAAAGTAGGCGGTGCGGGGTGTGTTACGTCCGTTGTCAGTTGTCTGTCCGTCCATCTGTCCGTCTGTCCGTGCAACAAATGAGCCACTGATAAATATTATTAGCGCATTGGCCGTTACTCGGTTCACTGGCTCTGCCTCCACTACTGCCACTTATTAGCTGCCTCACATTTGTGGCCATAATCGCAATTTATTTAAATGCGAGCAACTCTACTTTTAAGCAAGTTGCCACAAGGGGAGTATAAGGTGGCAGCTTTGATAGTGCGGTGGCAAGCAGTCCACAATTAATATCGACATTTTAACACTTAACGTTGACTTATTGCAACTTTTAGTTTTTTTTTTTTGTTTTTTTCAGATTGTAATTATCAATGGGGCAGACATTACGTTTAAGCTTGCAAGCAGCAAATGCTTTGACTATGTTACCTGTTGGCCAATTCACTGTTGGTGGCCACAATGTAAATGTTAAGTCTTCCACTTCATATCATATCAATATATAAAAAGTAGCTGAAATAAAACTAATACGTCAATACGGCGGCGACTTTTGCTCATTTTTTTTTATCCGTCATTTCCTTTGCGCAAAACTTCACATAAGACTTGACTTAAAGTTCAATTAAAGAGCAAACAGTAAATGAAGCTTAAAATGATCTTAGATCAAATCAAGTTCTACAGCTGCAACTGTTTATCGTGTTTTTTTTTTTGTTGGTTGAGCTTGTATAACTTATGAATAACGGTGCATCATTAATCTATAAATTGATTTAAGCGGAGACTTAAGCTAAACCCAACTGATCTTGTCATTACAAATTACTCAATTTAAATCAATAATAAAAGCATTAAAAAAAAAAAAAACTCAACTACAATACTCAGCATGGCAATACAAATTCTCAGTTGACCCGCATTTCCATTTCCATTTTCATTCCCATAACCAATTTCATCTGCTCTCCTCTCTTCGCGTCGCGACGCGTCGAGTCTTGTCTCGTTTACATTTTCATTCCCTCATTCATTCCAATGCCAAACCCTCTAAACCCTATGGCCAACCTACCGTTGTCTTTGTTGTTGTCTCTCTCTTTCTCCCTTTCTCTGTCTCTGTCTCTGTCTCAATCTCTGTCGTTGGCTCAATGGCCGCATACGAGTGCCAGATCAATGTCGGTCTGAGAGGAGACTGCGTATTGTTGCCCAGGCGCAGGCGAGCATATTGCTTCATGAATAGTTTCCAGATTACATAAGACATCTTGCTGAGCATGAAACGTTGACGGCGACGGCGACTGCGATGGCGATGGCGACTGCAACAGCAACTGAGAAACTCATAAAGATCGATGCGGGCAGCGTAAGATATGCACATGCAAATTATATGCGTGCCAGTTGCCAGGAAACCGTCGACTCAATTCAGGCTCAGTCACAGGGACTGACTGACTGACTGACTGACTGACGCTGATCTCAACTGGGGAACTGAGAAGATATTGGGGATCACTTAATGCGTAGTTTGTGTTGCGTTTATTGTTTTCATAAATAAAGAAAATGTTGTATAAAACGCAAGGCTCTGTTTCTGTTTCTGCCTCTGCCACTCCAAGAAACACAAAACAAAAAATTTGTCGGCTTACATTATTATTATTATTATTATTATTATTATTATTGCTTATTATTATTATATGGCAATGGCGATTCACTTTACAAAAAGACAGATTCACTTCATTTTTCACCGAATGAAAACCAACAAAAGCTGTGCTGTGGCACGTACAGTGGGGCACGAGAAAGGGGGGAGGGGAGGGGGACTTTAAAGCAACGATACAAGTCAGAGCAGCGGCTTAGTGATTTTTGTATTATTTTAATATTTATTTACATTTGAGCATTTTGCATAACGCGCGGGTCACGACGGAAATCGTCGGCTGGCAATTTATCAATATATAGTTGTTGTTGTTGTTATTGTTGTTGTTGTTTTTTTTTCTTTTCTTTTAGTTTTTAGTTTGTTGCCTAAGGTAAGACACAGAAAGCCAGAAAGGTTCACGTCTCTAAAGCTACGTGCAATGTGCGAGGGGCACAACACACAAAATGAAAAACGCGCCAAAACAAAAACAAAAACTAAAACCAAAAAAAAATATTGAAACGCGCACAAAAATTGTTGCGGGAGGCGTAAGCGATTTGAGTCCCGAGATCAAATAGGAAGAAAAATATAAAAAAATATAAAAAAATAAAATAAAACGCGCACCGGGACTAAAGCAAAATCCAATGGCTCTGGGCCGGGCCTGACACTGGATTTTTTTTTTTTTTGGATACTATAACTGGCACTGGCACTGGCACTGTATATTGTATATTGAGTACTTTATGAATACTGTGAATATTCAATACAGTGAATACTGCGAATTGTCCGCGTCTGTCCGACTAAAAAAAAAAAACAAGTTCAAAGCGTTTGCGGCGCGCAACTAAATTGAAATGAGTTTGCTCAGCGTAAAATGGAAAAGCCGCATCAACACACACACACACACACACACAGACACACTCATACACATATAACGCAAACACACCTACACCTATACAAATGCATAAAGAGACAGACACTCGCCCATTGCAAGCTTGAATGATTTTCCATGCGTGCGACGAGCTTTTCAATGTGAATCCCGCTAGACAACAACAGCAAGCGAAATGAATCGCTGAACGCGCTTGATTGAATGCCATTCAGCTCAATTTCATATGAATACGAATACGAATACGAAGATGAATATGAATACGTATACGAATACAAATACACTAAACAACAACAACATGAAAAGTCTCATAATAACTGCCGTAAGGAAATCCTTGTTAATTAATTATGTAAATTTTATTTGCAACACAAAAAAAAAAAAAAAAAAAAAACTAATAAATATTGCGACTATAAACATTTGCAACATTTCTGAAATATTTTCCAAGCAATTAAAATTGATTAACACTATGTTAATAATATACATAAAAAAGTGTATTTAAAATTATTTGCCACACTATGTTGCACAGTGATGTTGTTGTACATACAACACACCCAGAAAAATTTTTTATTTTATTGTTTGGTCTGAATTGCGTGCTGGCCTTTGTTTAATATTCTAAGTGTTATTGTTTGCTCCATTGTCCCCGTGTACACTCATGCTGCACTCTTCACTCATTTCTCACTTTTATGCCTTTATGTTAACTTACACTTAACAGTTTCGACATTGTTTACCAGAATTGCCAAGTGCTGCTAAACATTTCTAGTGTGTGAGAAAGAGAGAGAGAAAAGAAGCATTTGTGCCTCTGCCTTGAACTTGGCAAAAAAAAACTCTGCTAGTTTTCATATTCTATGAATACGAATTCCATTTATGCATGTGCATGTGTGTGTGTGTGTGTTTGTGTGTAGGTGTGCTGGCATGAGTGTTTGTATAAACTTCTTGTCTCTTGACAGAGCTTTTGTTTACACAGCAAAGCGCTGTCAGAGCTGTTAGTGCCGCGTTCCGTTTGGCATTTAATGTGTTTTAATGTGTGCGTTAATTATCGATAAATTTGATTTATGTTTAAATGATGAGAAATAAACATTTGCAAATAATAAACAGAGAAACAGCAAATAATTAGCGCGATATTCCCAAATGTGTTGAGCTATAAATTGATCTTTAATCTCATTGGAACTTTGCAAGGTATTAGAACTAATAGAAATTAGAACGAATGATTTAATTATCATAATAAATAATTTAAATATATGAAAATAAATTTAAATGCAATAATTTCAGCTAATATAAAACCGGAATTACATTTCCCTTTGATATATTTATCACATCAATCTATTTGCAGTTGCATGCCGCACATTATCATTAATATTAGAAAACTATTTGCCATGCCGTGGGCGTAAATTAAACGTTATTATTTCACTTAAGCTACGTGTTTTGCCTAAAATACGCAACACGCCCAACGCCACAAAACAAAAATTTCGAAATCGCACAAATGCCAACTACAAATAATTGCCAAAAAAAAAAAAACTTTCAAAAGTTTAGGCTTGAACAGAGGGTAAAAAAAAAATGATTTTGAATAAGTTGAAACTTTTGGCGTTTGCACGAATTGATAAGGGAAACATACGATGATTGAGACCACCTCCCCCACCCCCCCAAACTGCTATTCTAGCTGACAGCGATAATCGCTCACCCTGAAGACAGGCATTGAAACGGGGAGGGGGGGTTGGGGCATAAAATAAACATGCAACTACAACAACAAGAAGAACAACATGAATAATAATAACAAACAACAGTGCTCATGGCTGGCCAGGACGGTGGACACACCTTCCTGGTGTGGCCTATAAGAGTATTTAGCAAAAAAAACTTAAACGGAAACGGAACAATGCGGCAGACAGTTGGCGGGGGCCGCAAAAGCAACTGGAACTGTAACTGGAACTGGAAAAAGGGGATTACGGTGCGTGGAATGAGCTTTTGAACAAATTCTGACATCTGGGCTTTCGAATAAATTGTTGTTAGTCACGCTAATGCAAAAGCTGCAACCCTTCTGCACTGCGGCGCCCCCAATTCACAGGAAAAACTAAATTAACTGAAAATTACGCCAAAAAATTATTGACTTTAATTGAATATAAAGCCAGGGATATTGCATATTTAATTGAATTCCCTAGAAAATGAACATTAGACAGACAAAAAGAACTAACTGCACAGGGTTGAAATCATTTGACCTAATTTGCACATAGAACACTCACCCGACGCGACTGCGACTGCGACTGGCACTGCTGCTGCTGCTGCAGCTGCTGTTGACGGCGACGCGACAGTCCGAAACGCTTTTTAATCCATTTGAGCGTCGCTTGGCGACTGCGTGTTAGCGACATGCTGCAAGTGCCCCAAATATACGAGATCAGCAGAAGGATGCGCTGCAGCCACTCAATAGACTGCGGGCATGTAGGCCAACGTAACATTAAGCACAACAACACTCTCCGTCCAATGGGAACAGCATCAATTTCATTACTTTTCGGCAGACAAAGAGAGTGCGCGATTTGACAGAGAGCAAGAGTGACAGTTAAAGTAAAAGAGAGCGACCGCACTTTACAGTTGAAATGGAACAGAACTCTTTTTTTTTTGCACACTTTTTCTTGTCGTTTTCTTTCTTCAATCACTTTCCTTCTTTCTTTATAGAACTTTTGTTTTTTTCTCTTTATATAAAGGCGTATTTTATATTCTTCTTTTGGTTAATTTTATTATAGACTTAACGCGGACACTGTTGTTACTTCAATTGCGTTTGTTGTTTGACTGAGAATGCGGTCGCTATTGTCGCTACTGCGACGATATGAAGGCAACAGAAACTGCGCTGACAATGAGAGCGGCTCAAGCTCAAGCGACCGAATTGGAATAGTGAGACTGAGAGTGTTGCAGTAAACGCAAATTGTCACCAATACATGCTGTTGTTGTTGTTGTTATTGTTGTTGCTATTGCTATTGCCGGTGCTATTGTTGATATTGTAGTCGTATGTCTGTTCGCGCTTTGTTTATAGTTTCTACGAGCATGTCTGTGTGTGTATGTCTCTCAATTCAGTGCGTGCTCGTGTAGAGCTTAAGAAAGTACATAAATATGCATGTATGTACATACTTATGTATGTATAAGTATGCACGTTTTATACATACATATGTATATACATACATACATACATATAAATAATGCAATAAGCCATGGCGACAAAATAAAAAACCCCGAAACCTTAAACGACACTTTTTGCAGTCAGAGCACATCGCACTTCAAAGCCGGCGTTGCTGTCGGTGCCGCTGTTACTCTGCTTAGTCTCTCTGCTGCTAACGCAGCCCTACTCTAGGCCGCGGTCGCTGCCGAAACCTAAACTCAGCTTTGCACTCAATTCGTTTTTCGTCATAAACAACTAAAAACACTGAAAATAAAAACGTAGATACCAGAGGTGCATTTACTATTACTTTTATTTATGTATTGCACTATTTTATTGTGATAAAAACAACTTGGCTCAAGTTCATGGATATATGTACATGGCGCTGTACTAAATTTTGTCTACTACTACTGAACACACACATTTATATGTATATATGTACGAAAACTTAAATCGGCCAAACTTCATATTTCAGACATATGGCAACACTTACTCCTCACTCACATGTGGGTGTCACTCCCTTCGCAGTCGAAAGAGAGAGTAAGAAGGGAAGAGAACGAAAACAAAAGCTCAGAGTGCAAGTGCATTCCATGGCAGACGAAAGAGGAAACAACTAAAAAGCAACAGAAGTCAAAAAGCTTTATCGCTACTTCTTCTTGTTTGTCTGTCTGTCCGTACGTTTGGCTGTTCGTTTGCCTGTTATTTTGTATTGTTATTTACTTGCTCACGTTGCCAATGCATTTTTATTGTTTTTATTTTGTTTGTTCGTTGTTATTACGGTTATTTATTTATTTATGCTAATGTTGCTCACGACAACGCCGGCGGTGACTACTACGACGACGTCGGCGTTATCGTCTGCGTTGACGCTGACGTTGCATTGTTAAGAATGAGAACAGTACGGGAAAAATAACAACAACAAGTACAACAACAACAACAACAACAATAACAATAACAATAGCAATAGCAACAACGACAACGACAAGTGGCACTCACGCGACAATGGCCATAAATAAAGTGTTCTTTCCCATAGTTATCTGTGTTGTACGATATTTATTTATTTGTATATTTTATGTATAAAGAAAGTGCCGAACAGAAGTACGACAAAATCTGCATTTTTGATTATTATGTATATGTGTCTATCTCTCTTCTCTCTTTCTTCCCATCGTTGTGAAATTAAAATGAACGACGAAATTCTCAACACGCTTCCCTACTACTACTACTCCTACTACTGTTGCCATACAGATCACGAAGCTGCACCAGCACAGCTGATTCATGTGACACTTCTCTCTTTACTATGCACCTATAGCTAAAACACTGTAGACTGCAGACTGCAGACATCGCCACTGGGTACAACTGTGCAATGTGACTATTTACGTGCCACTTACTATAGAATATTACTTGAGAATTGATACTCAAACTTTTGTGGTACTCAGAGACTGAGATTGTTGTTGAATTTAATTGTGATTCTGGTTCATTCAAAATTTATCTATAGCCTGGCACCGACTTGCGATTTGGTTTTAAATTTATAATGTTTATCATTATGAATATTCTAGCATTACCCATTGGCTTTCATCAATTGGCAATTTTATTGATCTTAGTAACTGAAATACAGTTACAGTAGTCAAATTTGGAATATATATTCTTAATCAAGTAAACTAGAAAGTAAAATATTTAAGTAGTCTATAAAGCATTGAGTATTACGTATAAATCAACATTTTTTTTTTTAAATATTCATATTTTTTCATATTTCCACAATAAAAAAACAATTTAAAAACTTCAACTTTCAACATTTGATGAAATCGTAAATTGAATAGAGACAATTACCAAACATACACATTCCATATAAACAATATTATATTAGAGTATTATTATATATCATAACTATGGATTCGGAGAAATCAAATAAATTGCCAGAACTGGCACGAAAACAATTGAATAAAGCAGAAATCGAATTGGAAATACGTAACGTACAGGAACATGTTGAGCGATCATCGAGTTTTATGGAACCCAAAGATTCATCGGGTGATCGTAAATCTAATGCACCGTCAAGATTTAAATGTAATTCCGGTTCTTGGATATTTGAAAGTGTGGGAGGTTTTTATTTACCTACAGAAAATGTTGGTAAACTTACCCTACAAAGACAGGAGCAACTTCTTGTACGTGATCTTATCTATGCTTTCTCGGGTGTACCCGCATCACATATACGTCCAGATGTGCCAATAGAAGCCATATCAAAATTGAAGACCGAACAAATTGATCATGTACGTTTCAAGATCGATGAATGTTTCAATGCAGCCTTCCGATCATTAGCCAATGAGCTATTGCCGCTCATCGGTTACTATATCAATGTGCAAAGCTTCATTGAGGACACTATAATGACACCAAGTTGTAGTCGATCTTTGGGTATTGCCTTGCATAAGAATATACAAGAATATTATGAATTACAGTCATCACTTGAGACGCAGTTGCATGAGGGAAAATTGAATTTGCAACAATTGGTACATCAAGTGCGTCCCTGGTTACATACTATGGAAGCCTTTGCCAGGGTTACCAGCCATGTGAGACGCTCCGAGTTAACTACTGGCCAATTGTTGTCCCTGTTGCATGAACATCAGCAACATTTCAAAACTGAAGGTCTCAAGGCGCTTGTTGCCGATGTTGCACATTACTATATGAAAATGGTACAACTTTGGACCCAAAAGGGTGTCGTCTACGATGTGCGTGGCGAATTCTTTATTGAGGATACCAATGCTAATGATATGAGCAGTACGCTATTGTTGCCAAAGCAATGTTGTCATGCGTATTGGACGAATCGTTATCGCTTGCATTTGAATCGTTTTCCCAGTTTTCTGGAACCATTGCGTGAGCAAATCCTATTGGCTGGAAAATATTTGAATGTGTTGAGACAATGTAATGCACACATGCAACTGATGCAAGTATCACTTAGCTATAAGCCCGATGATGCCGAACATGAGGAGATTATACGCCGCAGTTATGAGTTACCAGCACGCGAATTGCTCAAGCTGCTAATGAAGGATAAACTTGATATTCATTTGAAGAATATTCAAGGATATTTCATGTTATGCCATGAGGACTTTACCAACACGATCATCGAGAAGTGTACGAGACAATTGCTTTATAATGTTGATGGTTTAATTCCAGAGAAACTACAAAAATTGTTACTGGAATCACTTCAAAGTAGCAATGATCCTTTCAAGCGTATGTTGAGTTGTCACCTAATGGATTGTGATGTCACCACACAGATAATCAATCGTCAAAATCGTCTAGATAACAAAGAGAGCGATAATAAAGATTTAGTACAAAGAAAATCCAAAGTTGACGTTGCTGCCGATGCCGATGCTGATGCTGTTAGTGATGCAGAACTATTCAGTGACCTTCCTGAACAACTAACCATCAATGGCTATGAGGCATTCACATTGCACTATGAACCCAATTGGCCCATTAGCTTGGTTATAAACGATGATGTCCTGGAGCAAGTACAACTATTGCATCGTATACTCTTCTATCTGCGCTATGTGCAACATCAGCTAAAGAATTCATTCTACGATCTACAGAAGTTTAGTCCAAATGCCGGAAAATTGCGTGAACACATGACGCAATGCATCATGCAGCTGGAGCAGCATATAATTGTTGATATTGTCAATCCACGTTGGCAGACATT
This sequence comes from Zaprionus obscuricornis, assembly GCA_037044475.1. Classification (NCBI taxonomy): domain Eukaryota; kingdom Metazoa; phylum Arthropoda; class Insecta; order Diptera; family Drosophilidae; genus Zaprionus; species Zaprionus obscuricornis. The sequence goes on along the minus strand of JBAMBR010002134.1, from coordinate 63,540 downwards.
GCTTGCTACTGTCGCTAAAGCTCAATTTATTGATGAAGTTCTAAAAAGCTTGCAACAAACACTCGATCAATTGATGTTGCTCTCCCTGATAACGGAGCCGACAACATTTGTTCGCTCGCTATTTACACTTGGACAGTTGTGTCTGAACTTTTGCAGCTCTATCGATCAACCACAAGATAAAGATTTCGAATTTTGTGTCAATGAATTAAAAAATGAATTTGATAGTCTGATGGCAAGTATTTTGGATCTGATTGAAGAATTGGCAAAACCGACAAATACTGCTGGCAAGGAACAGGCTGAATCCTGTCAGCAGTTAATGCAGCGCCTTATATTTCTGAAAAATGATAAATAGTTGTTCAACAACTGCTCCGCGCAGCACTTTCCAGGATTTTATTTTCTTAATCAATGTTTTAGTAACTTTTTTTTTAACAGTGCCACAAAATTATTCGTACCACAAAATTTTCATGTATAATTGAACTGGCAACATTTCAGTTTCAGCAACTTGTTTATCTAGCATAGTTGATTTTTTCCATCAATTAATCTTAGTTAAAGTTTTATTTTGCATTTCGATATTTATACAATATTATATAATTTTTCGATTAAAATTTATTTTTTTCGGCTTGCAAAAAAATGTTCAAAATTAAAAAGAAAAAAATTAAATTATTTTGTATTGCTTGCATTCAAAGTTTTAGTTTGTATAATTATTAAAAAAAATTAAGTTCTTGCTGGTAAAAAAAAATTTCTACAATTTAAGGGATTTTTTTCTTACTGCTTGAAAAATTGTTGACACCTCTTTATACTTTTCGTGCTTATTGCATTGCACGTCTCGGTGCCGCGCACTGCAAGCCCTACGGCCACGCTTTCGAGCAGTTAAATTTCTGCTCAAGTTTCGCATGCAAAAGTCAGGCCACAAAAACTTGTTTAAATAAATAATAAAAAAAAACAACATGAAGAGTAAAAAAAAGCGAATTGAAAAAAAAAACTAGCAGTGAAATCACTTAATAGTTATCGTTTTGTGCTGCATTTAAGGACAACAGGTGCTAGGAAATATGATGATGCAACAAGCCAAAACACAGTTGATGCAACACCATACGAAATCCAATAAAAAAAAACGAACACAAAATTAAGCTTAAAATTCAGTTGCATATTGCTTCCGAAATATATATCATTATCTGAGCTTGCAAAAAAAAAAAATATATATATATTGATGGACTTGTCGTCCATTGGTGCTTTTACCTAATCAATGGTAATGTCTGTCGCACAGTCGCAAAAAGTGATATGTACATTATGACGATGCGGACGACATACACAGTCACAGGTACAGACACAGACATTTGCCACAGCTGAGAGTGCCGTGGGAAAGCGACTGCGGTTGCAATGGATCTCTGCTAGCAGTGACGGCGGCGGAGGCAGCAGCTGTGGCAAGGTCTGCGGCAGCACTGTCTGTGGCTACAACGTTGCGGTAGTCTGTGGCAGTTCATTAAACCTGCGACACGCCTCAACAAACGAGATGACTTCATTTGCGTAGCGCGCTTAGAAATGTCATAAACTTGAACCCATTGCTGGAGCGGAAATGCCACGTCAAAGTTCAATGAACATTTAATTGAGACAAGTATTTTTTTCTCTTTTTTTTTTGGCAGATAAACAAAAACTTTGAATTGAATTTCGCTTTTTTTTTGTTTTTTGTAAGGTATTTATGCTCATCAAGGTTGCCATTTCAAGAGAATCTTCTTTCTATTTTAAGCTGCTTCCAAATAATTTTGAAAACAAAAACAAGTCAAGCAAGACGATGCAATGATACTCTGACAAAAACACATTGGACAAATCTATGATTAATCTGCATCTACTTCAATAGCATCTGTTGCCGTTTCTGTTGGTTGTGTTTCGGCTTCTTCGGTGCCTTCGGATTCAACTTTTGGCTGTGGACCCAAACGTCGCTTATTATAAAGCAAATCAACACCAAAATCACATTCGAATATCTGATTATCACGTATCTTTTCCTGATACCATAGTAAACGATCCGTATTGCCGCCCAATGATTGATCCAACAGCTGACGTCGCTTTATGCCACGTTCCAAAAGTTCAATATAATCAATAGATTTGAGCTCAGGAAAGTTTTTAAGATTCTCAAATGCTTCCTCAGCGACCTTTAAATATGAATCGGCATTTGCCATTTCATTTTTAACACGTTCCGCAATCATTTCACTGCGTTGCATATCCTGCACTTCGGCTGGCAAAATGCGTGAACGTATTGTGGCAACATCCTCATCGACCGTTTGCATTAATTTGCTAAACGATTCTTTTTTGGCCGTCTCATAACTGTTACGTTCCTTTTCCATTGCTGTTTCACGTGCCAATTTCTCGGGATCCATTTGTTTGCGTGACATTAAAATTGTCATCATGCGATTCAGATTCAGTTCATCCCATTTTTGTGCCATGCGTTCACTATATGTACCGCCACTTTGACCCTTCTCTCCGGTACTAGCAGCAGCAGTAGCAGCAGAAAACGACGAGATTAACTTAATTTAAGATTTGGAAATAGTTGTTGAACTTACGTTAAATCATCGTCGGATGCGCGTTGTTTACGTTGTTGCATATTCATTTGTTCCTTCTCCAAACGTTCCATTTCCTTACGTGCCTCTTCCTCAGCTTCACGTTTCGCCTCAATTATATCCTTGTTGAGCTCATAATATTTTTGTTCCCAAGCTTGAATGCTCTGCTTTCGACTAATTTGTCTTAATACATATTTGATCAGTTTCTAGGATACAAAGGATGATAGTTATTGACTAACTAGACAATATTATTTTTGGCGTGTCAAAGATTTCAGACAGACTTAAATGAAAACTTATTAATAAAAAACTCTATTATCGACCGATTGTTTCTATGGTAGCAATATGATATAGTGCTCCGATATGCACCAAACTTTCATGACAAACAAAAATCCTTTAAGCTCCAGTGAAAACTTTAACAGACACAACAAAAAAGACAATTTCCGGTCAATAGTTCCTATGGCAGCTATATAATATAGTGGTCTGATCCAGCCGGTTCCTACTTATATATAGCTTATGAGCATAGGGAGCGGGTATACCAAATTTCATTGAGACGGACCGACGGAAATGCACATTTCTAATCAGCTGTTGATGCTGATCAACAATATACATATACTTTAAGGTGTTTACGACGCCTTCTCATGTGCGTTAGAAACTCCTGGCCAAAATTATAATATAAAAAGTTTTTAAGCATTCCAATCAACTTACAGAAAGTTCATTTTCCAGTGGCACATGGAAGGAAGTTGGCAGCTTCACCATTCGAATGCTGCTATTATAATCGCCAATGCCAAGAATTTTATGGGGCAACGATGGACGATGTTCCGTTACATTGGTGATGATGCCACCTCCCAGCACTTCTGTGAGAACTGCATCATCGTCGCGAGCTGCAGGGAAAAATAAAACAATCTGATTAATTTTAGATATCTTATAGATTCCATTAGATTTACCCATGAGATCCCAAGCCTCAAGTATACCATCGTGACGTGTGATAAATAGCACAGCTGGACGAGATTCACTCCATGCAACGGCAGTCAATTCAGCGGGACGTTTACGCCATATTATCGGTGAATCGGGATAATCTTCTTTCCATAGTGCAAATATAGTGCGTCCAATGGATGCAAATACTTCTGGATAAAATGGATTCTTACTCAGTGCCACTACAGGGCCATCGTGCACCATTGCAAATTGCACTGAACTATTCACTTGCTCCTTGCCACCACCTTCAGTGTACATACCTTGCCAATCGACACGCACAATGTGTCCATAATATGTGGCTAAGATCAGACTCTGACGCAATTCGGGCGGATTCTTGGATATTAATTGTACGGGATAATTGGCTGGCGTTTCATATATAACCTTTGGCGATGGTGTCTGTATGGAGAATGTTGATGTATCTGCTATGATGCCGGTCAGTGGCTCATTGTAACTCAGACTGTACACTGGTTTTATAATTTTATTCTTGAATGAGGATTCATTTTGAGTTAATTCCTTAGGTAAGCTTTTGGCAGTTTTTTGTGCCTCTTTCTTGGACATTTCACCATCTAAATTCCAGAAACTAACAACACCATCAAAGTTACATGTAACGAAAAATTTATGTCGACTTCGTTGATCGGGATCCGTAAATACTTTGCCAAAATTATTCAAATAGAAATGCCTGCTTAGCCAATAGATGCCAGTAATGGCACCAGGTGGCGAGTGTTCCATGGGCGATAGATTTGTTGGTGGTACAACAACTTCCTCATTGATATCGAGTGTCCAATTAAGAAATTCACCAATTAGTGCACGATATTTGGCCTGAGCTGGTGTCAGGAATTCCTCCTCATCCAAATGATGACAACGACCTTGTAGATCCCATAGAATTATTGTACCATTTTTGCAACCACCAACCAATATGTCACCATTGGATGGGCAGAATGAAAGTGCAGTTACTTCAAATGGTGCTTCAAATTCCAGTTTATAGTTGAGATTATCGGCAAAACTCCACAGCAATACGGGATTCGGTTCCAGTACAGCACGTTGCACAAAGTTAGCATTATGTGTGGCCAGTTCAGATGTTGATGGCGTGCTAAATGCATAGGACACTGCAAGTAAGCCGGATATATTTGGATACCAATCGCAACTAGCAACGAATCGTTTATCACTCTTCGATATGTTGGCAAAGCAAATGAATTCCTGCAGATATGGATTGGTATAGTGAACAGCTTGACTGCTGGATATAAGATTATAGTCATCGCTGTGAGAAAGAGGAAGAGGAAGAAAAGAGTTAAATAAGGGACAGAAAGATATAGAGCAACTTTTACTCACCGATAACTATCGATTTGATTGAAATCAAGTGTTTCCAAGAGTAAATTCATTTGATCGGACATTTCTGGAGGAGGCTTGTGTAATTCCTCCTGTGGCACAGGTGTGGCCGGTTTACTCTTTTGTCCTGGCTCATCTTCCTCCACATCCGTGTCATCCAATTCTAGATCTAAGAAAAAAAAAAACACAATTCATTACAAGAAAGACAAAATGGAGCTTGAATTCAAGTTTAAGGCACCTGCATCATCAAGTTCATACAAATACTGCGACCAGGCATTCGAGGGGAACGTTGGATTCGTCTGCTGCTCTTGGTGTATGCAGGCAGGAGCCACTTGCACACTAACAGATATCCGACGCTTGATAATGTTATCATATTTGACGCTATCACTGGGCAACAATTCAATGACACCATCGCGTACATCACGTGCCAAGCGACGTTTAAATGCCTGTTGACGTGGCTCCTTGATGGGATAAACACTTTGGATTTCTACATCCACAGGTTCCTCGTGAAACTGTTCAACCAGCACAGTCATCTCTTCCTCTGTACCTTGACTGACCCAACGACGCGGCTTCTTGCGCAGACGTCGTTGCATGCGCCAACGATCAAATGCTTCCATATTCTGTATAATACCCATGGCCAATTTGGTATCCTTGGTGCTAATGAAAAATATAAATGGATCACCCTCCGGCGGATCTTCATCGGATTCAGTGAGTGTTGGGCAATATCCCATTAGAAGATAATTCTCTGGATTAAAACCCTTAAAGAGTTTTAATAAATCCGCTGAATTTTCGAGCTCCTCGAAGAGTATATCACGTAGTTCCTTATACTGCACTTGCTTCCATGGAAATTCCTGTGTTACATTCAATCCGACTTGAATTTTGAGTGCCTTCTGAACGGGCTCCCTATGCATGAAAGCAAAAAGTATTAAGAAATAGATAATAGTTATTGTTGTTGTTGTTGTTATTGTTATTGGAACTTACGTGACCATAACCTTCTGGCAAGTGGGTAAAGATAATAAAGTTCGCCATGATTCCTGTGCATTATAAAGACGCTGCAAATCATCAACTTCTTCATCGGAATCTGGTTGTATGAACTTCTTGAAATATGGTTTGGCGCGTTTTTTGGAGATGCTTGTATCGGGTACAGACTCCAATTCCGGAGGAAAATCCGATATATCCGTGTTATCCATGTTGTCAGTTTCAGTATTTGTTTATCAATTTGAATACAAATGCAAATTCAAATGTTGTTTACAATTTGACATAAAAATCAACAACAACATGAACTCTACCATGGCAATGCGTTGGGCATGCGCTGCTCAGTGAAATTGGCAACCAATTGGAGACGAGCTCAGTTCAGCTGGCATCATCATACCTGTGGCATGACGCACCTAAAACTGAAATTAAGTTAAAAAACATTTTCACTCATTTACATGCATAGCCCCCAAAAGTTTCAGTGGCCTCTGCTGCAATTTTTCTTACTTCTTTCAACAATTTTTTGAGTGGGTGATTGTTGTCCATGTTGCATGCTCTTCTTGTTGCTATTGCTGTTGTAGTTGTTGTTGCTGTTTCAGTTGATGTTTGCTTGCATTTCACATCATTATCTTTGACCAAATACGGAACTATGCGCAAAAAACGCAATTGTGTGTCAGTCAAAGAGGCTTCAAAAAAACACAAAAAAAAAATAAAATAAAAAATAAAAATGCGCTGCCACAAAATATATGTTTTTCACTATGTGCCCCGTGCCCCATGCCCCACATGCCACATGCCACATGCCCCTCCTTCATCCACAAAAAGGTTTTTGCTTTGGATCTGTGGCAGTTCAACAAACGCCAATGATATATTTATACATGTATCTGTGTGTGTGTGTGTGTGTGTGTGTGTGTGTGGAAAGCGTATGTTGCCTCTGCCAAGCAATGTGCGACAAGCTACGCAATCGAAATCGAAAGTTCTGTGATGGACAGCTATAGTGCACAGGGGGCGCCGCCGCACAATGTCGATGTCAATGCACCGCCGCCAAAGTGAGGCCATGTCTGCCACATTGGCTGGTGCACAGTGCAACAGCATAAGCTATGGTAACTGCAGCAACTGACACACATTTAATGGATGCACGTCGCTCACTTTCATTTTCTTATGCATTCTGGATGAATGAATATTGTGGCATGGGCGCAACTTTCGATTTTAAACGCAATTTATGCACCTGTCAGCTGATAACTTGCACCTCCGATTAGCCACACACTTTGACAGTGGCAGTGGCAGTTGCAGTTGCAGTTGCAAGGAGTCACTGTTTCGTTAGCAGTGGCATACGTACATATACATACGTACAATATAAATCACTGGACAAATTGTTGACAAAACATTTCGTAATTTAAATAAAAAACAAAAACACAAACACACATGCAACATAGTTGCCGATAGTTGACTTACGATAGTTGGTAGCATGCGACGCCACACAACGACCGTTGCTCAAATTCAAGACCAAGAAATAAAAAACAAAAAAAAAAAAAAAACGAAAGCCGAAAACAAAGCAAACAACTTCCTCATCCATAGCCAAAAGCCACTGTAGCCAAGACAATGTCTTCGTACGGTTACCAATACTGATAATTTTATATGCTGCTGCTGCTGCTGTTGTTGCCGCTGCTCATATGCAAAGTGAGTCCAAGGCGTATCGCGGCCAGCTCAGACAATAGAGCGACAGCTTCCAATTTCATCCTATTGACGTAGACTGCAAATACAAAAATAACAACAAATTTTAAATACTCTTCAATTTGTCATCTTTTGAATTAACAAATAAAATTTAAATTACAAAAATCAAAAATAAAAATAATACAAAAAAATATAATAAAAAATTTGACAATTTGTTAAATTGCAATATTTGCTATCACAAATATCATTGGCAAATTATTTGATATTTTTCTTTTCCACAAAGCGAGAAAGAAGCAAATTCCAACGGCAATTCCAGCACAATAGACATAAGAGAGCGAGCGATAGTTTTGCTGGGCAGAAGAAGAATTGGCAGACATTCGGAGGAGGGCGCAGAAGAGTCAATGAATGCAACAGCCAGCAGTCACAGAGCAGTCAGTGTCGCAGAGTTGTACAACTGGCGACAAAATGTTGCATGTTTGTGGCTGTCACCAGGCACAACAGCTTTTGCTGCCGCCTACCGCCCACTGCCTACTGCCTACCGCCTATTGCCAATTGCCTGCTGACTGTTGACTGCTGCATGTTGCCTGCCGCTTGTTGCCAGTTGCCATTTGCCTGTTGCCTGCAATATATGCAAAAAGGTGCTAAAAAGATCACAGGCAGCGATTTATCTTCATTTGCATTTGACGTCGTTGGCTGTATGTCAAAAAGGTGTTAAGTGCCACAGAGCCACTGAGCCACAGCCAACAACAACAACAACAACAACAATAACAACAAATGCCACAAGTTGACTCTCTGCGGCGCCGCTTTTGATGACAACCGGCAGAAAACGGTAGTCGAAGCGCATAATTTTCGATATTTTATAACTTTGCTGTTGCCGAAAAAATGGCTTTGCGGCTGGCACATCAATCCATTGCAATGGACCACCACAACGCCCAATAAGGTAAGAAATACAACAACAACAACAACAACAATAACAACAAGCACAATAATAACATAAACAACAATAACAACAAAAAAAATCACCCCGAAGCACCGTTATTAGCAGTAGCCAAATTGGCCAAATGCAGCACCACAAAAAATCTACAAAGAAAAAAAACAAAAACAAAATAAAAACAAAAAGAAAAAAAAATAAAAAAAATAAAAATAAAAACAATGCCCACTTCTAGGCAGGGTTAGATAGTCGCTAGCGATAAAAGGGACATGAAATTCAAATTTGAGTGCTGCTGCCAATGCGCGCGCAACGTTAGCAACAACAATTTATCAGCGAGTGAAATTTGCACAAATTTCGGCTTCCGTATTACGACGTTTTGTGAATTATGTGAGAAATTTGTAAATGGTCTAAAGCTAAATGCTTAACAGATTTCATTCACAATTGCCTTTTAACGACTCTCTCTGCACACTACTGACACTGTCTCTCTGTCTCTCTCTCTCTTTTCCTCTTCTCTCTTTTTCTTGCATGCTCCAGGGAGTCCAGCATAATCGCATTGCATATCAAAATTAGGCCACTTAATGGCGTCATATTAGGCATTGAGCTAAAACTATAAGTGAATTTTATCAATTTAGATAAGAATTAAAGTCAAAAGACTTTTAACGTTTATTTAGTTCAAGCTGTGAAATGCAAATTTTTAAAATTTGTTTCGGGGTTTTTTTTTTTTGGAGCGATCGGCAAAACTAGTTGTGAGAAAAGTAAAAAATTAGACTAATTTAACATTTTAAATATCAAATAATTTAACATTTTAAATATTTTTTTTCTTACCAGAACTCGGATTTAAAAAGATTATAATCATTACCGTACTTGCTATTTTATATCCAATACTCATTGAAAATGTGTAAAAATTTTAATGAAGCTTGTGAAAATTGGCTGTCCGTCCTTTTGTATGTACACATAGATTTTTTTAGGTTATGACTTTGAGGTACCAAATTTTGGTATGTTTCCTATACACTGTACGTAGAACAAGTTTATTTTAAACATAGGATACTTTATCTGCACAAATCCAAATTATATGATACAAGGATACAGGATATATTATTGTTCGTAGCGTGTGAATACAGCTTTCCTTACTCTTTTCTACCTGCCAACTTTTGAAAATGTATGAAACGTATGCAGAAATGTCTGTAGCTAGCAAAAAGAAGGCGTGACACAGTCTTTAACATGTTTTTCACGATTCACAGCAACAGCCAACAATTCGCTTTTGGGCAATTTGACTCGTGCGTATATGTACGTATGTATGTGTATATCGTAGGATCAACGCGTAAAGCTCTGAAACTATGATAACTAGAGTAACTAAATTAAGCATTTAAATTCCTATAAATTATATGCAAATGAAGCTTATGAGCTTAAAACTTTAACCGATAATGAATACAAATACTTTTGATAACTATTGATAGATCAAAGACTATTTTGCTCTATAGAAATCTTAGTATAATCCGTTTACAAAATCTTCTGTAAATTAGAATTCATATCAGTGACAAAGCTGCAGCGAATTGCAAAGTCGAGTTGAATGTTCGGTTCGTTTGCTGTTTCGTCGCACGGTTGTGACAATGATAATCCCTGTAAAAATATGCGCACAAATTAAGTATCTGCTATAGTATAGTATATAGTGTGGCGATATTCAGGCCGATGGCAATAAGGTTTGGCGCGGTGGTGGTGCTGGCGGCATTTTGATGGCGGTACTTACACTAGTGGCTCGGCCATTGTTGGCATATTTAAAGTTGTAAAATAGCGAAAAACACGTTTGACCGACATTCGTGACCAAAGTGCGGCTGCTGCTGTTGCTTTTGCTGTCGATTGGAACTTGGACTGAAGCTGGAGTTGAAGTTAAAGCTGAAATTGGAAACGGAGACTACGACTGCGACTGAGACTGAGACAGCATCAGGATTTCAATTTCGATTTCGCTTCGGTCGGCGACAAATGTGCCTCCAAATGTGTCTGTCCAACTGACGTCGTGTAGTTCTGTCGTCCCGTCGACCCAGCCAATTGACCGTGTGACTACTTTAGCAAATGAAACTGCTTAGAAAAATAGCACAAAAAAAAAACCAGGCAAAAAGCCAAAACATAATTTATGATGCACTTTTCTGGGGCTTGGGCTACGTTTTAGCGCGCTCTGTGACAGTCTGTGTGACTCATATGCTGCCACAGAGCACTGCGAGTAGTAAGTATATACTTTGATACTCGAATTCATCGCCAGGTGTCGCTCAGCAAAAAAAAAAAGTGAAAATGTGTAGGACCGAAAACAAAAAACAAAAAAAAAAAAAAAAAAGGAAATCCAAAAATTTGGAGACCCTAAAATTGTGTCGCATTTGATATTTATGATGGTCTTGCGTTTTAGCTTTTTTAATCACATGTGAATGCAATGAATACGTATACGAATCCACGGTGAGTATATATGAATACATGAGTATAAGTACGAGTACCAGTTTATAGTTGCCCACAGGGTGCACTGACCTCAACCTCAACCTACGTACTGCAGAGCATTGGCTACTGTATTTCTTTTTTTTTTTTTCAACAGTGAAAATCCCTCGTCGCACACAGACAGACAGAGAGATACACAGACGGAGAGACAGACACAATCTAGCTAACTATGTTAAACAGCGAAATCAGACTCAGCCTCAAGTCTCAGACTTTTGTCTCAGTTTCAGTCTTAGTTTCAGGCTCAGGCTCAGGCTCGAGCCACAGTCAGAGTCACAGTCACAGTCAGAGCCAAAGTCAAAGCCAGGCACAAGCACAGGCACAGACGCTGGCGCTGGCGCAGGCGCATGACTCCCGACGACAGCGCGGCATCAAGATAAAAGCGCATGACATACGGCGACAAGAAGCTACCAGAGCTTGTGCCAACACCAAGCAGCAAGCAGCAGCAGCAGCTAAACAGTGGGGAAGAGAGACCTGCAACAGTCAGTAGCTTCATTGTCATCGTCGTCATCGTCATCGCAGTCGCCGTCGTCATCATCATCATCACCACGGCGGTCAAATCGAACGCGAACTCGAACTTCAACGCGAACAGTTGTTGTTTTGCGACCAAATTTGGTCAAACGTGCAACAAAACATTGCAGCCGCCTGCTGTCAAAGCATTTTGGCATAGAAAGCGAAATTTACTTTTGTCTTTTAAAGACTCAAAGAGTCATACAACGCTGTGCCTGCTGCTCTTTGCTGAGGTAATCGTTAAGTCCAAGCAAAACAAAACAGAATCCAAAGAATTTTTGCATTGAAATTGAAAGTAAAGTTGGAAAATTTTTTTTAAAAATTTTATGAATGAAAAGTTGAAGATTTATGACTGAACTTTGAACTGATTTTTCCTATGACTATATATAAATATAATAATATATTTTATAATATAGTTATATTAATATTATTTTTGCATTGAAATTTAAAGTAAAATTGAAAAATTTGTAAGCTACAAATTTTATGCACTTGCAAGTTTAAGACTAAATATTGATTATATATAATTATAGTTTCTATGATTCTCCTATTATTATACATAATCATGTTTGTATTATTTATAGCAAATTTGTATTTTCTTAGCATATTTTAGTAAGTGTTAAATATAATTTATATGCGTTGCAACTCGCACAAAGAAAAGAAAAATATAAAAAAACAGTTAGGCAATTTTTCAATTTCAATTTTATGACTTTTTCTTATTTTCATTTTCATTTTCATTTGCATTTGCATTTTATTTTATTTTTGTATCTTATTATAAACAATTATTTGTGTTTATGGCATTATTTGATTGTCGTTGTTTTGTTGTTGCATAGATACAAGCAGATATGGCAATGTGGCAACATCAGCATTAACATCAACATTGGCAGCAGCAGCACCAGCACCAGCAACAGCAACAGCAACAGCAGCAGCAATGGCAACCGCAGTAACATTAACATTAACGTCGACCCACGCGCGCTCCATGTGTAATCAATCAAATGGCCATCGTTTTGGCTGGGGCTTGCCACTGCCGCTAGCTGTGGTGGCAATTGCTATAGCTATGGCTCTGTGGCAGTGGCATAGGTTGTGATTATGGCAGAGGCATAGTCAGAGGTTGTTGCTGGATGCTGAGGCCAAAGCAGAAGCCATAGGGCGTTGCTAATGCTGATGGCTGCCACAGTGTCAGGGGCACAGACCTGCAACGACTACACTTGCCACTTGTTGTGGCAAATGTGTGGCATAATGCGTTACCGCTGCCGTTGCCATTGCTGTTGCCTTTTGCTGTTGTGTGGCATTCGAGGGCGTAATTACATTTTCATTGAGTCCCGTGCCACAGGTGCAGCCTGCTGCTCTTGCTGCTGTTGTTGTTGCTGCTGCTGCTGCTGCTGCTGTTAGCTGACTGTAATTCGTTAGTTGCTTCGTTAGTTGGTGCTGCTGCTGCTGCTGTTGCAGTTTATATGAAACTCCCATGCAAAATTAATAACAATTTCCGTAAAGCGAAAATTTGCATTGTCCACCCCCTGTGGCAAGTCTAATGATTAATTTTCCCAGCAAAAATTACAGCAATGACAATAAACCAAAAAAGCTCGTAAAAAATATAATAGAGAGGCAGAGAGAGAGAGAGAGATAGAGAGAGGGAGTGAGGGAGAGAGAAAAACAATATAAACTAAATATGTTTGCCGCCAGTGGGCTGAGAATGTACCGCAAATCGAAATCAAACTACAATTTTAATTTACAATTTTATTTTTTTTGACCCAACTCGCATGTGGCTGCTGCTGTTGCCGCCAAGGCGATAAACATCGCTATGCACGACTCTGAAACTACAACAATAATAAAGTAGCGCCAGAAGTGATCTTGGCCAGGCCCAAAGTAGCGATTCGAAATCAAGCGAAACCAAATCATAGCAAAACACTGACATTTTGCTGGGTGTGCTGCACAAGAATTACACATACACACACACACACACACATAACAACAACAACAGCAATAACAATAACAACGGTGAAGAAAAAAGGTCAACTGACTGCAATCAAAATAACTCAATTTTCGGGAGCAATTAAAATGCTGACGCTGATCTCCAGGCAATCGATAAAAAACCAAAACCCACACGTTGGCGTCGGGGGCAGCGGCAGTGGCAGCAACAGCGGCTACGGCGGCAAACTCAAAACATTTGTCTTTAACGCCAACAGCAGCAGCAGCAGCGGCAGCAACAACAGCAAATAGTTAAAAAATATTGCATGTAATTAACAGTTAATAATAAATAAATAAATAAACAACATAGCGAAAGAAATATAAAGTTACGTATACGCAGCGTATACCATTGTGTACTTTTTTTTGTTTTTTTTTTTATGGCCCGACAGTTCGAAGCAATTAATTTAAGCATCGATTTTTGACTGCCAAATACTCCTCTGCCCCATTGTCACTTTTGGCCTTGCTGACACTACAAATGTTTTTTGGCAAATGGTCAGTGAGAGTGAGAGCGAGAGGGAAGAGCAGCAATGAATGTATTGGTCATTATAGTAGTTTGCAGGTGCAGGTGAAGGTGGAGGTGAAGATATTGCTGTAGCTATTGGCTGGAGGTGTAGCAAAAACAGAAGAAGAAGCAGAGAAATATATATATAAATCTGTATATATATATAAAATGCACCCGCAACGAAAGTTTTATTTTTTTTTTGCTGCGAATTCTTTTGCTGGTTTTTTGAGTGAAATGAAAAGTGAAATTACTTATTATTAATGAAATTAATATATAAGCATGTTTTTTTTTTTTTTTTTTGGGTGCGTGTATAGGCTATCTCTCTCTTTCTCTCTCTCTCATTCACTCACTCGCTGTCAGTCTGTCTCATTCGCTCTGCTCTTCTTTGTATGTGTGACAGGCAACACGTACATATGTTAAATCATAAAAAAAACGACGATAAATAAAAAGCCTCAGCTTCGAGTAGAGCTACAGCAACAGATTCAGCAACAGCAACAGCTTCAGGCCAGGCCAGGCCATTCCGTGGAACACGTTTCGCAGGCAACATCACAGATAAAAATGCGCTTTGGCTTTGGCCCGGCATTAAAAAGTTCACTTTCGTTTGTGGCCAAAAACTACACTGTACATATACATACACATATATATATATATATACATCATGTGGCATATTGATGTGTATGTGGATGTACATCTGTACTCTCTGTACTCTCCATTTCCATCTTCATCTCCATCAACATTTGTATGATAATGAACACGTAAAAATTGCGCAAAACCAGTCGCTGCAATACCAAAATTCATTGCAAATTGTTGCGGATGCTCTGCTGGCTGCTGAGAAGACATACAGGCAGCTGCTGATGCTCCTTCGGCTGCTGCTGCTTTTGCTGTGTCCCAGTGCCAGAGACTGTCCCAGTTAAAAAGATCACAGACCGCTACTATGCCGCATGCCACATGCCACATGCAGGTAAGCAGGCAAGCAGAGAGACGCATGTATGTTGCAAATTGAAGCCAATTTAAGGTTTATGAAGTACACGTCGTACAACTGTGACAAACTTGACGACTGCATCGACATCGACAACAAAAATGAAAATGAAGGTCGCACAGCAACCTTTTTAGCATTGTCAAGCGCGTTGCCAAATGTGTTATGATGAAATATGATCATCAATCTGAACTGAACTGATAATCGCACTGATGACTCCTATAGATAAATTAACTATAATCCAATTAGTTTGATCATTTATAAGCAACGCACATGTATCAGATAAACTCTTGTGTAATTTTATTTATTTTTATTTTTTTCACTTTAAACTTTTTTAATGTCTTGTAGTTTATCATTTCAATTGCCAGTCTTGGCATGATCTCTCTTTCTTTCACTCTCTCGTTCACTCTTACTCTCACGCATATGCATATGCATATGATATTTTGTATCGAGTTTAAATATTGCAACAATTGAGCTGTAATCGATTATTTATAACTAACTTCATTTGCCATAATGACAAAACATAAATTGCAACCCTATAAAAAAAAAGAGATGTATGGTAAATAAAATGCCATAATTTCCTGGCACAATGATTGTTGCATGTTGCACATTGCACATTGCACGTTGCAAGTTGCGTTACAATGCGTTACAAATGAAATGGTAAATTTATGTAATTTTCAATTTCCTTGTAGACGCTTTTTAATTAAAACATAAATATTTATATATGGAATATTTGACATGTTGTTGGCCAATGCTGCCACATGCAAGTGCACGAGTGCCAAGTGCCAAGTGCCAAGTGCCGAGTGCCGTGAGCCGAGTATGAGCCAATGGAAATTAATTCGCCAAATAAATAATAAAATCATTTTACAATATAATTGCAAGAGATTCAAGTAAAAATATAAAAATACAGAAAAAAAAGAGAAAAAAAAAACACTTTCACCTTCGCCTCAATGCTGCGCACACAGATCGCTTGAATGTGGCGATGGAATTATCGATGGGCAAAAGGGGGATGATTTGGGGGTCGAGGGCGGAGCATGCTGCTTGCTGTTGTTATTTATGCTTTGTGGGTGTTCAACATGCAGCATTTTAAAGTCTTTTACCACAATTTTTATTATTGTTGCAGCAGTTGACTGTCGTTGCTCGCCGTTAACTGTCGCTGCCCCTACTGTTGGCCCCTCATCATCATCATATCACAACGCTTTCTCACTGTCTGCATTATTTATGTATTGAACAATAAAAATGTTTATGGCCAGCAAGTGTCAGCAATTAGCAAAAGACAGAAAATAAAAATTCAACGAATAATAAAAACAATTAAATTTTATTTTATTTTAGTTTTTTTTTTAATATTTTTTTTTTTATATGTAGTATTTTTGTTTATTTATTTATTTTTTTTATTTTTATTTATTTTAAATTGTTTTGACGCGTGCAACACAATACAAACACTTTAAGCAGCAACTAAATACTTTAACTATTACGTAACTATTTTCAGTTTATTTTGTCAATATAAAAATATATAAAAAAAAATAAATCTTAAATTGTGCAACTGTCACTTGTCGCTGATAGAATTTGATTGTTTTTATCAAAAGTAGGCAATCATTTATTATTATTTAATTAGCTGCAAAGCATATAAATAAAACATGATTTCAGTTAACTTTTTAAGTGCTTGCACTGTGGCACAGCATTCACTAAACAGACAAAAGCTATGAAAACTAAAGAATTTCATGTATGTTTAACTTCACCTCAAAGTTCTACCAATAGACATTTGGCCTAAAAAATATTTCTGATTTTATTTTAAATTAAATATAAATAAAAATTAATAAGCTTTGAAGTGGTTGAACTGTGCCACAAAATTTTAAATCTTAAAGAGTTTAATTAAAGTTTAACTAAATGTCAAAGTTTTTCCAATGGAAAACTAGCTTCACATTCAAATTTATTTTAAATTAAACTGCGCCAAAGATTTCATACCCTTGCAAAAACTCAATTTTCGACCGATCGTTCCTATGCCATCTATATGATATAATTATCCCAAAATTATTTGGAAGTTTGTTACCAAATCTTGTATGTTTCAGCCAGATAACTTAACAAATTATTTATTTATTAATTTATTTATTTCTTCTTTTTTATACTAAGTTCAACAAAATCTTAATGTTCTGCCATAAATATAAATATAAAAAATAAAACATAATGTAAAAAAAATAAAATATAATACAAAAAAATAATAACATATAAAAAAAAATCAATAATTTTAGAAGCACTGTGGCGCGTACTTGAAGCTGAAACTACAAACAAATTCTTTGAAATCTTACAGAATTTATTCCAAATCATACTAAATCTCAAATATATGCCAAAAGTTTGGCTTAAAATTATTTTAAAAAATTATTTTGTTTTTATAATTAACGCAGTTTTCTTGCAGCTACTTTACTGTACTTGAAAATTATTTCAGTTATTTTCATTGCTTTCTCTTGTGCGCCTTGAAAAAAAATCTTAAATATTTTTTTTTTTTACAGATTTTTTATCGAAATGTCAACCATAAATATTAAATTCCAATGGCATTTTCCATTGACAATGATAATAATAATAATAATAATAATAATAATTGAAAATATTTCATATAAATTTCAAGTAGATGTTATTGTTGCTGTTGTAGTTGTAGTTGTTATTGTAGTTGTTGGTTAAGTATGTGAAGAAGCTTGAGCTGAAGCATGGGTTAACTGCAATGCTAAAGATACATAATTCATAGCCAGGCAAAGAAGTAACAGACATTTGTTATGTGGCACAAAGTGCCAATGAACCCGCATAGCGGCACCAATATTTTTCAGTTTTTTTTTTTTTTTTCTTTCAGTTTTTCTTTTGTGGCTTAGGAACAAAGCAAAAAACGGAAGCGACCTCAAGTGCCATCCACGGGCAGGCGATAATTTGCGGCTGTTTGACATGCATATCAGAGCAGAGCAGAGTTACAGTGTCTATAGCAAGTATTTGGACGGACGTAGGCGAGGTTTGAGTTGCAACAAACAAAACAACAGAAAACAAAAAATAACAAAGATGGCATGCAACGCACTTGAAGGCCATGCAACAAGCACCAAGAGACAACAACAGCAACAGCAAAAATTTAAAGCCAAAGTTGCAGTTGGGGGCAGAGACAAAGAGAGAGAGAGAGAGAGAGAGAGAGAGAGAGATGGCAACAGCGACAGCGACAGCGGTTGGGTAAAGTGCATGCTCAAAGCGCGTTAAACGATGATTTAATGCCAATAAATAAGTGTAAACGTTCATTACAGATAATTAATGTATCTGCAACGCGACGGCCAGAGGTCACTTTGGGTCTCGATCTGTGTCTGAGTTTAAGTTTTAAATTTTGAGACTGACTCCGTACAGCAGAGTCACAGTGGTGGAAGTTATCGAAGTCAGAGTAGGAGTAGGAGCAGATGCCGAAGTCGAAGTCGCTGGAGAGAAACACAAAAAAAAAGCAGAAGAAGAAGAAGAGGGAAAAAAAAGTGAAACTTCAATTAGACGCTTAACAACATTATGGCGTGGACGATTAAGACTTAAATTACGAGTATGCGATGGCAAGTGTAAAATGCACAGAAGATTTGACATTTCAACTGAGAGTAGCAGCAGAAGTGGCATGTGGCAGAGACAGCAGAAGAGGCAGCAGAGACAGACTGATAGGCGGACAGGCAAACAGACAGCATCAGCTACGACCTGCCATTGATCTCTTTATCAAGTTGCCACAACTGATGTTGACTTCGCAAACTCAACTGTGTGTATGTGTGTGTGTGTGTGTGTGTGTGTGTGTCTGTGCCCCATATACAAAATAAAGCATAGGCAACGGCATAATCAAGCAACAATTTCCACTAGCTGCAGCAACAGTAACAGCAACAGCGCTGACAATGTCGCCCAATTCGTCTTGCAGTTTTCTTGCCTGCCGGCTTCAAAATTATTTCGTCTCCCTCTGTCTCTGTCTCTCTGGCACTGTGTGGCAACATCATAGAGTGTTTTGAGACAGTCTCAGACTTTTTTTTGTGTTTTTTTTTTTGGTTCGTTTTTCGGTTTTTGGTTAAAGTTTTGGTTTTTGGTTTCGGTTTCAGTTTCAGTTTCAGTTTTCGGCCTTTTCAATTTAAAATGTAAATCAAGTGTGAAAAAATACAGAGAAAAACAAAAAAAGCAAGCAAAACTCAGTGCAGCGAAAGTGTTGCAATTGCAATTTGCTTGTTGCAAGTTTTGACACATTTTTTGCTTAGGGGCCGTGTATTGATTTATTTTGATTGTTAATCAATTTAACGCGCCCGTTGTTGCTGTCTGTCTCCCCAGCAGACAGACGGATAGACAGACAGATAGATGGACAGACTGGCAGACAAAGACTTAAAGTTTGCCTGCTAGCCAGGCCGATAATAGTTCAATGAAATTATAAATCAGTTGAATCGCCGAGAGAGATAAATACCAAGAGATAGAGAGAGAGAGTGGGAGGTGGGGGAAGGTATGTTTAAGATGCAGCATTAACAGTGGCAACTGCAGCTGCTGTCACTGCTTTTGCTGCTGCTGTTGGTTGCAAAGAATGCAAGTGACATACTTTTCAAGCTCTCAAAAAAAAAAAAAAATGAGATGGCAGCTCATTTGTCAGCAGGAAGCTGCAACGCGTCGCTTACAACAATGCAAAACAAAAAAAAAAAAACAAGGTTGTGCTGCAATTTGCGCATGCGCACGCAAATTATGCGCCATAAATCATGCAACGGCCGCAACAGAGTTTTTGGGAGTGGGAGGCGCTGGGCGGTAGGAGTGGCTACAACTGTCACTGCTACTGATTGCCGGGCCTGCTGAGATTAGTAAGAAGCGATAAACATTTAAACTCATATAAATTGCAAAGAAAGTGGATGTCGACATGTGAATATATTCATATTCACTCATATGAATAAACACTCACATTCGATTAAATTTCGGCTGCTGTGCCAATTTGTGCAACATTGCAACATTGTAACTGCAAATGCTACTGCGCAACTAAATAATTTGCAACCACATTTAACTGTTGCAACTGTAGTTGCAGTTGCATGTATGTATGTGTTTGTTTATGCTGTTAGTTTGACATTTGTTTGTTGCCTAACCCTGACCTACAAAAGTCATTGGTAGTGTCCATCAGTGCATTGCAGCAAGTTGCAAGTTCAATGTTGGCGTAAAGATCGTCAAATTGAAAGAGAAAAGAAATAAAAGTCAACGTTGCAAGACGTCAATCACTTTGCCACTTTTGTTTAACAACTTCTCTCTCCCGCTCCTACTCATCTCTATCTCTCTCTCTCTCTCCCTTTTTCGCTCACTATTTCTCACAGTATTTCACTGTTTTGTCGGCCAACATGCAAAAGACGGCTGCTACTCTCGCTTGACTGCCCCCAAGTGCCCCCAAGGTTAGCGGCTTAAACAAACGGGCCAAAGCTGCAAATGGAACGAAATAAAATGAAGCGCTTGACTTTCGTCTACGCTCAACAGATCCGCGCCAAAACTCTAGAGATGGACCCACAAAGTGATATATGAACTCCCAGTAATACAAGCTTTGCTCTCTGTGATTTGTGTTATTACATTGGGAATTTTGGTAACTTGTCAAATTGATAAACTGAAGTCTACAACATATCGGATATAGATATAGATATAGATATAGATATAGATATAGATATAGATATAGATATAGATATAGATATAGATATAGATATAGATATAGATATAGATATAGATATAGATATAGATATAGATATAGATATAGATATAGATATAGATATAGATATAGATATAGATATAGATATAGATATAGATATAGATATAGATATAGATATAGATATAGATATAGATATAGATATAGATATAGATATAGATATAGATATAGATATAGATATAGATATAGATATAGATATAGATATAGATATAGATATAGATATAGATATAGATATAGATATAGATATAGATATAGATATAGATATAGATATAGATATAGATATAGATATAGATATAGATATAGATATAGATATAGATATAGATATAGATATAGATATAGATATAGATATAGATATAGATATAGATATAGATATAGATATAGATATAGATATAGATATAGATATAGATATAGATATAGATATAGATATAGATATAGATATAGATATAGATATATATAGATATAGATATAGATATAGATATAGATATAGATATAGATATAGATATAGATATAGATATAGATATAGATATAGATATAGATATAGATATAGATATAGATATAGATATAGATATAGATATAGATATAGATATAGATATAGATATAGATATAGATATAGATATAGATATAGATATAGATATAGATATAGATATAGATATAGATATAGATATAGATATAGATATAGATATAGATATAGATATAGATATAGATATAGATATAGATATAGATATAGATATAGATATAGATATAGATATAGATATAGATATAGATATAGATATAGATATAGATATAGATATAGATATAGATATAGATATAGATATAGATATAGATATAGATATAGATATAGATATAGATATAGATATAGATATAGATATAGATATAGATATAGATATAGATATAGATATAGATATAGATATAGATATAGATATAGATATAGATATAGATATAGATATAGATATAGATATAGATATAGATATAGATATAGATATAGATCATATAAATATATGAATACTAAATTGTCAAGATCTCTTGCAGAACAAGAAGCCTTCATCATAATTGTTCCCTAGATTTAGCTTTATATTACTGATCAATTTCACAAAGTAAAAAGAATATAGGAACAATTGAATTTTGGATGAATTGAAATATATTTCTGATAAATATTTAAATAATTGACAAATTAAATTGTTGAGAATAATTTAGAATAGTTAGAGGCGCAATTAACAATACTTTGACAGCTGAAACGAATCATAACTCTCACGTCACGATTCCGTCTCTAGGCCCCAGGGGCATTACCACGGCGCCGGCTTTGTTCTTCTGACTGCGCTGCCAAACCCAAAACGTCAATCCAAAAAAAAAATATATAAATAAAAATAAAAACAAAAAAAAAAACAGCAAAAAACAAAAAAAAAAACATACTGAAGAATATAATAATAATAAGAATAAAAGTGGGAAAGATGGAAAACCAAACACACACTCAACTTGACGGCGCTTTTTTTTTCGTATTTTTGTTGAGTAGCCGTCTCAAGAACGCCGCCGATTTTTAGACTTTTTTTTGACAGCCGCCTGGCATGTTCATTTTTTATGATACTAAAGCTGCCGTCGTCGTCATCGACATTATCATCATCATGATCATCGTCTATTCAAGCTTCCCTCCAGCTGTTCCATATTCCCGTAGCCATCATCCAAATGCATTCTTAGAAGACTTATGACAGACTCTCTAAGCCATTCGCTGATTTGCTCTCTTGCTCTCTAAGATTTGCGGTATTTCTGGCCTCTTGTGCTACGCAGATTGAAGACTTGAATTTTATTTTTCTCTGTATTTTTTTATTTTTTTTTTTATTTTTCGTTTTCTTTTCTTAGGGCGTTGCAAGTATTTTTTTTTCTGATTACAAATTGAATTTTATTCGTTTGCTTTCGCACTGCATTGATTTATGATATTTCTACAAAAAATAAAAAAAAATAAAAAATATATAGAGAGAAAAAGAAGAAGCAGAGAGAAAAAAAAATCATGCTCTATTCCCAATTTTCAACATTGGTTCTTGAATGTTTTTAATTAAGCCTTGGAGTGTGAGATTGCCTGGCAGCATTTGATTTACGAGTAACGCAAAAGCTTTGCCAGTATAGCGACACACACACACACTCACACATACATATATAATTAAAATGGAATCCAATCAGAGCATGGCTAGAAACGTTGCTGCAGCAATAGCCGCACAGCTTTCCCTTTGGCCAAAAGATCTTGTCATTGGGCCTTGGACATTGCGTGCGATTGCATTACGGGTGAAATTTTTATATTTTGTATTTTTTTCTTTTTGCGGCATGGCTTTTCACTTGTGATCTTGAGACATCGATAACCTTTTTCTGCTAAAGGTATCGATACTTTTTCCTGCTACATTCAATGTCTAAAACTGACATCATCACAAAAAAGCAAAAACCCAAAGCTAAAATGCTTCAAATTGCAGTTAGAGTTGAAGTTACAGTTGTTGTTGCTGCTGTTCTTGTTGTTGTTATTGCAGCTGGCAATTTATTAGCAGCTACAAAGAGAGTTTTTGGTTTTGATTACATAAATTTGGCGACTGACCGCGAAATGCAACGGCCAGCGCCAATGTTAGCGCTCCTTGATTTTTGCATCTTTACGAGCGAAAAGTGTGTCAAACTGTGTGGCAAAAAGGCGACGCTACATTTTGGGGGCGCAACGAGGCAACGTGGACATTGGCGGCATACGAGTATGTAATTACAATAACTGCAACTTGAACTGCAACTGCAACTTGCATCAATGCAAATAACGTTGAATGTCTCGCCGAACCTGTCGCTTTTAATTAAAGGCCCCCGACGACTGCGCTGTCGACGCTGCTGCTGCTGCTGTTGCTGTTGCTGTTGCTGTTGTAGTTGTCGTTGCCTCAAAGTCTAAGTAACTTTTCATGTTTTAAGTTATGCGCACAATTTTAAGCGACAACAACAGCAACAGCAGCAGCACCAGCACTAGCAGCAACAACAACAACAACAACAAGAAACACATCAAAATAACTTTTGCATTTAGTCATAACTGCATTTAAAAATGTTTTGCATTTTTTCTTGTTATTGTTGTCAGCTTTGAGTCAAAGTATTTTATTATATTTCATTTTACTTTATTTTATTTCATTTTTTTTTATTATTGTTTTATTGTGTTTTTTATGTTGTTTGTATTTTTTTTCACTATGTTTTCTCACATGCAAAAAAAAAAAAAAGTCAAGCCAGGGCGCTGGCAAGCTCAGGCTACGACCCACTTCTGTCATGTTGCACGATAAATACACTAAGATTTATTGTTTGCCACAGTGGCAAGCATAATTACAATTTATGCCCCTTTTGGCTATAATACAATGCCAAACAGCACATACTATAAAACTAACAGTCAAACAAACAAACAAACAAACAAAACAACAGCAACAATTGCATACAACTTGTGCAACATATAGACAACAAACACAACAAAGTCAAGACAAGTTCAAAGCAATGTTGTTTTGAGGAAGCTGTCGCCTCAGACAAAACCTCTATACAAATCGTTAAGGAAGCTGTCTGTCCCACAGTCTGTCGCAGTCTATCTTATAGCCTACCAGTCTTTCTGTCTGTTTGTCTTCCAGTCTGTCTCTCAGTCTATCTCCCAATCAGTCTTCCAGTCTGTCTCCCAGCCTGCCTCAAAGTTTGCCTCCCAGTCTGTTTACCTGTCTTACAATTGCCAGTATTGAAAGTGAAAAAAAGCTAACAAAATGCCGAAATTTGTATACACTAAAAATCCAAAAAATAAATAAAAATTATTTACACTATGATTAAGCATAAAACATGTTTAACAACTTCAATTAAAATAAATTCTATAAATTCTTTAATCTCCTAAAATTAAAAAATTTCAAATAGTGCAATAAAACTTCGTCAAATATTTTAAAAGCGGCGCCTATCAAACTTTCGCATAGCATTACATCATGAGGCGAGTGAATATGTGAATATGAATATGTGAGTCGGAGCACTCAGTTTTTGCCATTGTTGAGCACATAATTAAGCGCCGCTTAGCCTTATGTAATTAATGTCGGCCAAACAAGAGCCAAGTGCCAAGAGTTAAGAGCCAAAAGCCATAAGCCAAGAGCTGTGGAACTGTGGAATTGAGGAGCTACGAGCTCACAGCTCACAGCTCACATCTCAAGTCTAATGAACGTCTTTTGCGTTTGCCCAGCTGCGTGTCGCTGATTTATATGCGAGATTTCTTGAGTGTTCCGAATCGAGCAACCAAATTGTGTTTTGTCACCGTACACGTCCAACAATTTCGATCGCACACTTAAGTCTCGTTTATACGCAGGCTTCTCCTCTAGCAGCAACAGCAGCAGCAGCAGCACTTATAGTTGTATTCATAGTCGCCTTTGTATTCGTATTCATATTCACTATTCACTATTCAAAGACATAGTCTAGGCTTAAGTCACAGCAGCACTAACATAGAGTTGAAGAGACTTTTGGCAGCTGGGGAGTCGCCGGAGTGGAACATGTGACATAAGTCACCGGGTGTATTGCCATGATATATGAATATGACAAAGCGACATGGACAACTTTATTGGCTCATGAAAAGCGCTGTCACTGCCTGACTGACATAAATCACGCGCAAAATCCATTCGACGAACTCAACGAGCTGAAAACCAAAACGCAGCTTCAACTCCAACTCCAACTCCGACTCCGACTCCAATCGACAATCGACGATCGTCGATCGTCGATCGCAAAGCAAAAGCAAAAAAAAATGTATATATATCAAAAACGTAAACAAGAAATTGCAAAAAAAAATAAATCAAAAATCAATTTTCGTCAATGTTCGGAGACAAAAAAAATAAATAAATATAAAAAAAATCAGAACAAAATGCTTGCATCCATCGTGAAGATCTCGTCCTGCATCTGCAACTCTATCATTGTGTGGGTATCACTCAGCTTTACCTATAACTATACAGCAGACGAACACGTTTACTTTTTAAAATATGTTTGTCAAAAATAGAGAAGGGAATCATAAGATCTAAAGAATTATAAAGATTTATATAAAAACTAAAGACATATCAATGCTGTGTGTCTGCTGCGTAATTTATGACTAACCTCTAAGACAGCAAGAACTTTAAAGGTTGTAGCTAAGTAACACGACTATAAAATATCCTGTTATTAGCATCCAGTTGACAAACTACACTTTTTGATTTATGATTAAAATTTACTATATCTACTATCTATATTCTATGATGCACGAATAAGCAAAAAGTAAATAAGGTAAGCAAGACTATATAGCTGACATGGGAATGATATGGCGAAAATAATGTTTCTTTTTTTTGTTGTTAAACTATTCGGCTGAAACAAAAACAACACTATATCATAAACCTATCATAGGAAGGATCAGTCGAACTTTTTATTTATTTTTTATTGTTAATTGTTTATTGTTATTTGGCTGAAACTTACAGGATCTGAGTTCAGGGGCGACATATAAAACTCGTTTAAATTTAGTCCTAATCGAACTTCTATGTCATATAGCTGACACAGAAACAATAAACCGAAAAATAAGTTTTTGTAATGCTAAAGCTTAACTGTATTTGCACAACTCACTTTCCCAATAATATATTTCAATGAATTTAATCTGAACTAATTTATTAATGTATCTCAATTAATGATATAGTACAGGGTATATTTATAAGATATATTACAGAGTATAACTAGAGTTATGCTATAGCTTCATATAATTTATATAACTCACTGATCAATGAATTTAATAAGTAATATGCCCCATTCAACTATTAAGTACTGGGTATAATTACACATATATTAAAATCCTAGAGCTTAATGAAATTTGTATAACTCTCTTACCCAATAATATATTTCAATGAATTTGATCTGAAATAAATTATTAATATATCTCAATTTACGATTAAGTACAGGGTATTTTTATGATATATTACAGTATATATTTACAATTATGGTATAGAATAGAATTTATATAACTCACTAAACAATAAATTTGATATAAACTAATTTGTATATATATGCAGTAATATACCCCATTCAACAATTAAGTACAGGGTATAATTACACATATATTAAAATGCTTAATTTAATTTCACAGATTTATATTTAGTAACTGGAGCTGCATAAAATATGGGACCTAACCTAACAAATTGAAATGTCTCCTGTAACCATTGTTATTAGAATCTAGACCAACAAGTGGAAAACCAAAGCAAAGTAACATATATATATATATCTATGTACATACAAACACATGCTAATGTAACTAGTATGTATGTATGTATGCGTATGTGTATGTGTAGAATTTTAATGGCACGCCACCTGGCGGCTAGGCAAAGCGTAGTCAGACACGCCATCTAGACACGCTATAAGTGGCGCAGTGTATGTGCTAGTCATATTTAGCCTATTTTCATGTTTTCTTTGTTGCAGCAATAGCAATAGCAATAGCAATAGCAATAGCAACAGCAACCACAATAACAATAACAACAACAGCAGTGAAGCAGCAGCAACAGTAGTGTAACAAAAAAAAACCCTTTAGCCTATAAATGTGCGCCTCAACGCGCATGACCTCAACGATTTGAATTGAAGTGAAGTGCAAACGCACACGAAACTTTAGCACAAGTGTGCTGCGGTCGGGCAACAATTGTGGCAAAAGGTCCTGTTGCGTGCCCCAGAATGAGTAGCAGCAATAACAACAATAACAATGAGAACTCAATGTAAGTTGTTGTTGTTGTATTCGTACTTGCCATTGCTAAATGACCAAATGGAGAAATAACTGACTGCCGGACAAACCGACAGTCTTTCTCAATGGCTGGCTAACTGACCCTCTGTTAGCGGCCTTTATTGTGGGTCAGTTTAGTTGCGTTGAGTTCGTGACCAAAGTCGGGCGCGTTCTGCATTCTATATACAAATTTCAAAAATTCAATTTTTTTTTTATTTATACTAAATATCTAAAATATGAAAAACATTTCATTATACGCTTAGAGAAAATTATACCAGAACGTTAAAGCAATAATTATAATATATCTATCTATATATAGATATAGCTATAGATATATATCTATATCCATATATAAAGGGATAAGCTATGGGCTGCGCCAGCAGCACACCAATGGTGGCAACCGCAGGCAGCGAAATGCTAAAAGCCGCAACACATGTGGCTGGCGATGTCAAGAAGCAAGGCGAAGCAGCAGTTGAAGGTGTGTGTGTGTGTGTGTGTGTGTGTGTGTGTGTGTGTTTGCAGTTGACATTTAAAAGCGCATATCTTCATATATCTGAAACGTTTTGCTATTGAACCACCCCAAAAACTGTGCTACAAATGTCGAGTGGAGTTGCTAGTCGTAGTCATAGTCATAGTCGTAGTCATAGTCGTAACTATTAATACTTATACTAATATTTAAGCAGCTCATGACAGCAAATCAATCAAATATATATATATATAATCGTTATACTAATGAAATTCGCGCAACACTTGCTGACCTTAAATCACAACTTAAATTTGGAACTTATGAATTTGTGCAGGAAATACCAGTGAAAGGTTTATTGAACTGCCGCATAAATAATAAATGTCACATTTTCATTATTTATACTTGGAATTTCTGCTTTTTCTTTTTTTTCTTTTTTTTTTTTTGGCCAAATAATTTCATACTATATACTATGTATATAATCAAGGACAATTGAGCAGAACAACAAAAAAAAAATGTAAAGAAAACTCAGTGTGTACGATTTTTACGAGTTGCTCAGCACTTTAATAATATACATATATGTACTATACATCTAGTACATATAGAAATAAGTAAACTCTATTTACATACATATTACACACAATTTCTTTCCTCTTTCTTTTTTCTTTTTTTTATATATGAAGAGAAACGAGTTTTTTGCGTGACTTTGCGTGTGGCAATGAATTTGGAGCATTGCTTTTATTTAAAGTAATATACAAAATTTACATACTTATAATTTTACTAGGTGTTGCAGTCAAACAAACTAACTAACTAACTAACTAGTACGACTTATTATATTGATTGATTAGCTGCTCATTAACATTGTGTTTAAGTAAAAATAATTTCAACTTTATATTTCTTACGCGCTTTTCCCCCCCCTCATTAACACTTTAGGGATGAGTTACGATCGTATCCCAGATCATTATATTGATAGCATTGATATTTGTCGTATGACAAAGCAAACAATTTTTATGCATGAGCTCATTCTAGTTCACAAATAAACGTTAATTAGCAAAAGGTTAACGACCCACAAAATTGAATCCATTAATTTCATCAATCATTTAATTGCTTGGCAAATTGTGTCAACATAATTTATCGTTTTACCGTTTTACTATTTTGATTATTAGATGCAACACAAGCATTGAATACGACCATTGACACGGCCAAGGAAACGGTCAGCACAGCTGTCGCTGGCATAACAAATGAGCTTGGCAATGCTTTCAAGGATGGCACCGATGTCTTGGATGATGCCAAGCATAAAGTAATGCAAGGTTTACATTTGGAAACAAAACCAACAATAGAAAATACAATCGATGGCATAGATATTATGAGTAGATCACGAGCACCAACACCTACATTAGCGGATGCAGATGCAGATGCAGATAGTTTGAAAACATCGACACCCGAACCAGAAATAGAACGTGCGCTGGCCAATAGTTCCGCTAACGATGAGGAGGCGCCACCAACGCCAAAACCTTCATTGCAGGAACTAGCCGAACTTAGTGCACAAGTAGGCGATGCAACAGGCACAGCAGATACTAATGAGGCAAAGCAGCAAGCAACAGCTGACACAAATGCGGCATCAAATGTGGAGTAAGTAAATCTAGTGAGAGCACTGCATAGATACATAGATGATGCTACTGCTGCTACTACTACTACTACATAGATCCTCGTAGAACATCGTAGATCCACTGATAACAAAAACGTAGAAATTCGATCGCACACAGTAACTAAATCCGCGTAGTTTGTACTCTGTAGCTTTCTAGTATTAACTAGTATTATCTCATAATTGTAGCTCAAATTAATCAATCATATCGAAAAAAAAATACTTATCTCGTATATATAACTTACTGCTCTTTCTTTTTCCCTCTCGCTCGCTCTCTCTCTCTCTCTCTCTCTTTCTCTTACTCTATTAAACAATATGTATGTATATTGTAAATTGTAAATAAATAATTTTTTGATCTCTATGTATATATTCATAATCTGCATTTATTATTCTCTCTATCAACTATTTAACAATAATTAACAAGAACAACAACAAATGTGTCTTGTGCGTAGAATTGGTAATATCGAATTACATTCTATATATATAGTTACATATACATACATAGACATATAGCAACACTTACCCACACACACACACACACGGCTGATTTCGGTATTTCGAATTATTATTTATCATGAAAAACTCTTGTAAAACTTGGAACCGATCGGTTAAAAATTCTGTACAACTTTTTTGTTTGTCAAGTATATCAGTTAAAATTTACAAGATTTATATTGAGTAATATCTAAAACATTTCTATCAAGCTGATAAAGGAACCATTAATTGAAACGATATTTTAGTGAAAAACTATTTAGCCCTAAAACTTTCATGATTTAGGTTTAATTATGTCTTATATATTTCTGTATCATTTGGTTCAGATCGGACCGCTATATTATTTAGCAGTCATAGAAACAATCGATAACCAATTTTTGTGATAATATACTTTTATTTGTTTAGTCAGCAGTCTAAAGTTCTCAGGACTTTGGTTTAGGAATAACATATTTCTGCCTAGTTTGTTTTACATGGGATCTAAAAGATCCGAAATGTAGAAATTTATGAGAGAAACTTTTTGTTTTGGTTTGGAAGTTATAAAGTTTTCAGCCCTCTGAATATAACTTTGCTTTTTAATAATCATTTTACATTAATTCAGAATGTTACGAAGTTTTTAAACTAATTCCATATGGTTATCCGATTATCCAAAGTACAAGTTTTACAAAATTTTTTCAACAAGCAGACCTTAAAATCAACAAACGAAAACCAAAAAAACAAATTCTCACACACAAGCAAAGAGAATCCTTAACTAACACAGCTAAAGACGCAAACAAATACAAACACACACACAAACACACACATATACACACTAAATCATACATACATCTGTGCTACAAATACTCGTACAAACATCTGTAGAAGTCGTTGGTATCATCGTATGGAAGAGGAAGAACGTCGTCCAAATACCACCGAATGGGAGAAATTAGCAGATCAATTGGCCAAAAGTCGCAAATTTAAACCGTACGAAAGTTTTGCGCATAGTCAAAATCAATTTTCAGTATACAAGGATTACACAAGTCTCCGAGATAAACCTGGACATTACGATGGACACTTTAGTGGTGGCAATTCATTGTCAAGCACCTCACATTCGGATCTGTCAAGTGGACAATTGACACCAGCGGCAACTTCACGTCGTGGCCATCGAGATTATGCCAAGTTTGTTGCCTCCGAGCAGCCGACAAGCGTGTCGCGTGCAAGTTCCCGTCTCTCGAATGTGGGCGGCGTAAGTGTCAGACAATTTGACTATAATCCGCAACAGGATCGCATCAGTCTTCCAGTGCCAACAAGTCGCGTTGGCAGTCGTGTTGGCAGTCGCGTTGGTTCCGCTGTCAATGGACGTAAATCTCTATGGGCCAGAGGGAAACCCGATGTGCTTGAAGAGGAACCAAATAATTTCAGTCCCGTTATAATACGCAGAAATAGTTTGACCACAGGAGTGGGTATAAATTCCGCAGTGCCGTTACGCTTTGGCATGGATGAACGTAGTCTAAATCCAAGTAGATCCACATCTAATTTGGATTCCCCTGCCGCACAATCACAACGACGAGATAACAGCAATAACAAGAAAAAGAAAGATAAGCCAAAATTATCACCAGTTGCTACCTCCAAGACGCATACAGCAGCAGCTCCAAGCATACGTCGTACCAGTGAACCAATGCACAAAGATATCGAACAAATAACAGCTGAAGGATTCAGCAATACGCTGTCCAAGAAACATAAAAAAGAAAAGAGTAAAAACACTGAAAAGAAAATGCATGACAATAATCATAGAAAGCAAGAAGAGGAGCATCATAAAACGGATATGAATGAATCCTTTAAATCCATGTTTATAGATTCAGCACGCACTGCTAGCACTGTTATGTCACTTTCAACGCCCGCAAGAACACCTGTGGCAACAACAACAGCTTCCTCATTACATAGTCCTGCTAGAAACAAGTTAGAAATGGAAACACAATCCACATGTGCAACACCATTAGCTTCACGTGATTCAACATTCATAGCAGATGTCACAGAATGTGGCAGACACAGTCGTTCAGTTGTCAAACGTGCCACGCCCATTAAAACACCACAACATCAAACAGCATCAGCATCAAGACTAAGTACTGCAAAGTCACCTGTTGCAGCAAGATCTTCAGTTATTCTTAATAATGTTGCAGCAGCAGCAGCAGAATGGGATGATGATCCGTTAATGAATCTACAACAATCTTTATCCCAGGCAACTACAATTACAACAACAACAGGAAGAAGAGGAGCAACACCTTTAAAATCATCACCAGCAGCAAGTGAACATAGTCGACATAGCATAAGTTCAATAAGTAAAACAAATATTGATCAAATTTATACATTCAAGCGACAATCTCCTTTCGTTTCGCGTTCTTCATCAAGATTATCGTCTGGCGGCAGTTCCGATATTGTTATAAAACCCTTAAGTCATCTTAATACGCCTAGTGCAGCATCTCTATCGCCTGATCAAGTTGTTATGGCTGAATATGAAGATGCTGATTTAGAGGCAGCTTTGGCACGTTTAGCTGATTGGCGTGGCTCAACATCAACGTTGCATTCAATGCGTTCAACTAACTCACATGTTGCACATAATTCACATACTTCATCTGTGCTCAATTCACGACGCGCCTCACCCTGGATAAGGAATCAAATGGAACACAATAATAACAAACTCTTCTCAAGTCCTTGTAGCATTCCGAAGCTACCAACTCCCTTGAAAACCAATGAACAAAATGAACAACAAATTGATCGTTGTGAAATTTGTTGTAATGAAATTGTGATGCAATAAATACAATAATAAAAAAAAATATTTAACAATATTTGTGTTTAAATTTTCAAAGGTTAAAATTAAAGAAATATTTTCTAAAAATTAAAATTTTTTATCAAAATATTTAGAAATTTTCAAAACATTACCAAAATAAAAAAAAAAATTGTTTAAATTATTTTCTGTTTTTAGTATTAAATAATTTCAAATCTATAATAATTATAATTCCTATTTTTAATTGAATTTTGTATTATTTACATAAAAACTTCTTTTAAAAAAAAAAAAAAAAAAAAAAACTCTTTAATTAATTTTAATATTATAATTTGTGATTTTGAAAAAATTAATAAATTAATTTTAATTTTTTTTAGTATTTCATATTTAAAATTTTTTTAGTATTTCATATTTAAAAGTTTTTTTTGTAATTTAACTTTTTATTTTTTTTTTAAATTCCATGATTTTTCTTATAAACTTCAATTTCTATTAAAAAAAAAAAAATTTAAGTTAATGTTGTTTTATATATTTTGGCAAATTGAAAGCTACACGGAAAACACAAAAACTTAACCCGAAAAGTTCAGTTACATGGCATTATAAAGTACTATATATTGTTTGTATGATCTCAAAACTAATTGATGACTTAATAACAAAAAATTGAATTGTTTATCAGTGCGCCGTTCACTCAATTATTCTGCCACTTTGAGTTTGGTTTTTGAAGTTTTGTTGTTGTTGTTGTTGTTTTTTTTTTTTTTTTTTATGTTCGTTTTGAGTTTCATGCTTCACGTTCCACATGCGCCACGTCTACCGTCCGTGACTTAATGAACTATTAACAGCAATGATAGTAATTTGTTGTAGCAGCCTCAGCAGCAGCCTCTCAAACAACGTCGCAGCGTTGGTAAGGCAACAAATGAAATTGCTTTCAGGCAACTAAAAGGCAACAACAGCAACAACAGCAACAACAACAACAACAACAACAACAACAACAACAACAACCTGTCTTCATGGCACTTTTTGGCAAACAAATAGACAATTCAACAAAGCGACATGCAGACAAATGACTACAACAAAACTAACAGCAACAACAATAACAAGAAGCAGAAGAAGAAGAAGCAAGCAATAAGCAGGCGCAGAGCGCGCGAGAGAGAGAGAGAGAGAGAGATAGATGTACTCATACAAGACATAAGATTGCGAGTACAAATACGTATACGACAGCGAGTACAATATGAATGCGAATGCGAATGTGAATACGAATGTGAATACTTATTTACAGATAGTGAGTCTAGCATATTGCGGGGGTGTCATATCGTTAGAGCCCCAAAAAAAAACAAACGATGGAGCGTCGCACCTGTAGCAGCAAACAGACAGACAGACACATAGACAGACAGACAGGCAGAGAGACAAGCAGACAGCAGCCAGCAGCTAAAGTCGTCGCAATTGGCTTTTTGCAACTATTTTGGCACGATTTTCAAATTACGTACATTGACTCGCAAAATGTTTGGTTTATGCCGCAATTAATTTGCAAGCGGAAGAAGCGACAGCAATAGCAATAACAACAAAAAACACTAACAACAGCAGCAGCAGCAATCGCGCCACGCCACTCAGACAACAGCGGCCGCCAGAGCTAGTTCAACTGGAAGTTGTTGTCGATATGCCACAAGGTGGCACTGCTGTTATTGCTGTTGTTGTTGTAGTTGGAGGTGTAGGTAAATTGAAGTTGAAGGTCTTCTATATGTATGTTGTTATTGTGGCCTGTGGCGTGACATTGAAAGTGAAAGAACAAGTTTCGTTTTTTTCTGTTATTTTTTTTAATTTTTTTTTCTGTTGTAGTTTTGTTGCATATTGGCAATTGGTAAGCAACAATTGCAACAATCATTTCTATTTTTCTTTTTTAATGACTTTGACTATGACTTTTACATGCAGTAGCAGCAATTGCAGCAGCAACAGTTGCAGCAAGAGAAGCATATACATATAGTAATCAGCATCTAATATCCGGCTGACTGACTGACTGACTGACTATCTCAGCTGTTTCTTTGGTTCATTGAACGACATGCGACGCATACAACAACAACAACAACAACAACAACAAGTAACGCTAATGATCTATGAAGTGTAAGTGTGCAAGTGCAAGTGATTTGCTTGTACTTTTACTTTCATTTATCATAAATGGAGGCGTCATTTAGGCTGCTAGACATTTGAAATTAGCAATGAACCAAAACAAAAAAAAAAAACAAAAAAAATACAAAAGAAATAAAAACAAAATTCAATTTTTAGCACTTCATTTGCTGTTGCTGCTAATGCTGCTGCTGTTGTTGTTGTTGTTGTTATTGTGTGGTAAAACTAGCTTTTAATCAAATTAACATGTGGCAACAATGTTTATGCTACATACGCACTGACTGTGGGCCGTGCCACTTGCAGGCGCAAGCACAAGCACAAGCACGCTGCAAGCACGGTGTAAAATTGATTTATGCAATTGTTTGTTAGCCACCAGCTGATTTGTTTATATGCATGCAACGACAGCAGTAACAACTAACAATAACAACAACAACTAGCAGCAGCAGCAAACAACAAATAACAAACAACGACAACAACATTAAAGCGAATCAATAAGTTTATGCAACACGAACTGATTGTAGATTTTTTTGAGCGATACAATCAAAAAAACCAAAACAGAAAATAAGTATAAACTGCCAGCAGACACAATGGCCAAAGCGTAGCGAAAACTCTTTTTTTTTTTTTTTTTTTTTTGTTTTCTTCCGCTACAAGTTGTTACAATTTTCACACTACAGTTACAAGTCGACAAACGTCTGCAGCGTGTCTGCACAACATTCAGTTGCTGTAACTGTCGCATTCAGTCTGTCAACCATAACATGAGCTGTTAGCAGTTAACAGCGCACTGTTAAGCATTAACATTTTTCGACCAAA
The DNA here is from genome assembly GCA_037044475.1 of Zaprionus obscuricornis. NCBI lineage: Eukaryota > Metazoa > Arthropoda > Insecta > Diptera > Drosophilidae > Zaprionus > Zaprionus obscuricornis. The sequence goes on along the minus strand of JBAMBR010002134.1, from coordinate 27,986 downwards.
AATTTCAACGAAGATGCAGATGCATTCATTTTTTTTCAGACTGCAATCATTGCATGCAAAAATTATCAATTAATATTAAAAGTGAAAAAAAAAAATAAATAAATTTATAAGAAACATAATGTTGAATGCAACTGCCACTGAAAGTGGCAACTAGCAACTGGCAATGTGCAACAGTAAATTGGCAACGCACTAGATTGACTTGCCGCAGACCTGGCAAAATAGCAATCATTTGTTAAGCACAAACATTTCATTTTTTTATTTTTGTCTTTTTCTACATTTTGGCATCTGCTTTCGTTTGGCCTTTTGCGTTAACGTTTTTTTTTTTGCATAACTTCGGGTCAAGACGGAAATGCAATACGTTGCCAGCCATTAATAATTTCTTGCTGTTGCTGTTGTTATTGTTATTTTTTTTTTTTTTTTTACTACTTCTTAGTTTTTTTTTTTATGAAACTTTTGCAAATGCAATGAACATGAACATGAGCATGGGCTTAAACATCTTCAATGCGTCTTTTGTTTTTTTTTTGTTTTTGTTAATGCTGTGAGCGCAAAACGTGGCCAGGCTACAGGCCACAAAACGACATGCCGCAAGTCGCATGCCACAAGCTGCTTTGCTTTGCGTTTCATTCGCTTTTCGGAAGCTGCTACATAATCCAAATTAAATTGTCAAGAGAAATGACAATTCAATATAACATAACAACCAAAATCTTGTTAAGGCAAACATAACAACAACAACAACAACAACAACAGCAAACACTCTGTCATCAAAGTGTATGAGCAACAGTGAGAAGTGAGAAGACTTGTCGCACTCTCTGCGTTAAGTGTTAAAAAATATAAAGAAGGCGAAATGTCAAATTAAGCTGTCAGTGCAGGCAACTTTTTTTTTATTTCTTTAATTTTTAACCCATTTTCACTCTTTTTCATTTTTTTTTTCGTGGGCCATTACATAAGCTACTTATCAGCTCTGATAACTTGGAAAACTTACATTTACACAGCGTTTGCTATAAATATATATATGAGAGAAATATTAATGGGGAAAAGTGGCACGAAAGCGTTTGTCTCTACATGTCGTTGCATATGTCTATGTCTATGTCTATGTCTATGTCTATATGTTTGTGTATGTGTGTGTGTGTTTTTGTGTGTGTCTCTGTCTTCATGCTGATGGTGCGTAGGTGGCTTGTATGCAATATACAGTATGCAATGTGCAGTGTGCAGTGTGCAGTGTGCGGTCAAGCGCATAAATCAGTGCGACAGGGAGACAGTGAAGCATTGAAACAAGCATTCGGTCATTCGGGCATTCGCTCATGCGTCAGCAAATAACAAAAGACTTAGGTAACAAACTCTAACTCAAAATACAAATACAAAACTCTGCTCTGTTGCAACAAAATGCGTTTTATGTGCTATGACTGCTAACCATATACATCACACTATATGATATATATAAATATATAAATATATATATATATATGTATGTCTTTATATGCATTTATGCATATGCTTTTGTATGCTGTAACAGCTGCATCTGAAACATATTCTTAGCCATATGCAGTGCAGCTCAGCTCTGCCCTGTCTTTGTCGTCGCACTGCTAGCAGCAAGCATAGCACAAACAGTTCCTGTTGCAAGCCAAGCTTTGCTGAAACTGCGCTAATTCGTGACTACTTTGTTGTAGCTTGTTATTGTGCGACGACAAGCTGCCAACGGAAAGCCCTAAATATAACAATAAAATTAGTTAGAACTTTAAGCTAGACGACCAATAAATACTCTATAGTCACTGAGAAAGTTGAAACAATTTTTTTCAAATTTAAAAATTATTAAAACTAAAGAAATAAAAAATAAATTAAATATAAATAAAAAAAAATAATAAATAAATGAAGATTATTCAAAAGAAAATAAATAAAATATAAAAAAATAAATAAAAAATAAATAACTAAATTGCACTAAATAATTATTTAAAAAAATAAATATTAATTAAATAAAATATGAATAATTCAATATATAATTAATAACTAATAAAAAAAAAAATAATTAAAAATTAAATAAATAAAAAATATATTATTAAAAGATAATAAATTAATAATAAAATAAATTAATTAAACAATTTTAAATTAATAATCTAATAATAATAAGTAATTATAAAAATAATAAACAGCTAATAAAAAATTAAAATAATAATCAAATGTTAAAGAAATGAAATAAATTAAATATAAAACAATTTATTAATTTAATAAAAATAAATAAATAATAAAAGTAAATTAATAAATAATATAAATTAAAATACAAAATAAAAATAAAACAGTAAAAAAATATAAAGAACTAAATTAAATAATAAAATGAAATAATAAATCATAGCCAAGCTGCCAATTACATCAGAAAGTTATTGTACTTAAAGTCAAAAATAATGATTGAGAAAAAATAAAAGAGGGAAACGAAACGAAACGCAAAGCAAAGCAAAGCAAAGCAAAGCAAGACAAGACAAGCACACAAATTGAGCAGGGAGTCAGTCGGATGATAAGCTAAGCTCTCTCATGCCACATGCAATGGTTGTCAGAGACACTGCCATACCCAAAGCATATACAAATTTATATAAGAATGTGAATTCATAATAAAAATAAAAAAAAAAAAGCAAAATACAATTCATTGAGACTACTGCTACTGCACTTTAAGACTGAGTCATGTGCTAGATCGTTTTTAATAACATATAAGAGAGATATACATATGTATGCATGTATATATTATATGATATATAAACATATGTAAGTACTGTTGCTTTATATGAATAGTTGCATATGGAGAATAGACACTTTACTTTTATTTTTGTTTTTGTTGTTAGTCAAAGAGTCGCTGCTGCCATTTGCAAAGTCCCAACCCCAAAAACTCAAATTCAAAGTACATACAACATGCGACATACAACAGTTATTCCCAGTTTGTCAGTTGTGCTTGGGCTTGTTTCGATTTCAATTTCAGTTTCGCTCTTGCCAGTTGTTGTTGTTTTTTATTGTTGTTATTGTTATTGCTGTTGTTTTTTGCGTCTTCAGCAATTCGACAGCATTCGTTGTCGCCGAACAACAAAAGATAGAAATCGCATGACACGATCTTGTAGCCCGAAACAGGCGCCAGTAACCCAGTTTTCAGGTTTGTTTTTTCTTCTTTTTTTTTTTTTTTTGGCAACGACCACTGCAACAACAACAATAACATGGACGACTCCCTTGGCCAAATGAAAATGAAACGTTTTGGGCATAAATAAATAATGACAATACTCGCTACAAAACCGCCACCAAAAACAGCCAGCAACAAATGATCAGAGTCTCCACACAAACACACACACACACATACACACTGCATGCAGCACCCTGTATGCCTGTATGCAGCATGCACAGCATCCAACACCCAGCAATGTGTGCAGTGCTCGTTGTATTTGCATTTGTTTGTTTGTTGTTGTTTTTTTTTTTTTCTTCTTTTTTGCCTTTTTTTTTGTTATTGTTTGTTGTTTGCTCTTATTTGTTTCTTTTCTCCACTTTTTTTTTACTCTTTACTCTTTGATTTGCTGGCAGTTGTTGTTGCTGTTTGTTTTTGCTTGTTTGTTTCAACTTGTTGTTGTTGTTGCTGCTGTTGTTGGCATGGGCGCGCAGCAGCTTAACAAGCAGCTAACCGACGTCTGCCAATTGTGTGTATTTTTTTTTTTTTTTTTGGTTTTTTGGCCAAGTCTCTCAAACTGCCTGACATTTTTCTAAGTAGATTTACCACAGCAACCCCCAGAAAACATGCGCTGAACTCTGACATCAACTAAAAGGCAGCAGAGCTCTTACTTCTGCTGCTGCTGCTGCCGCTGCTGCTACAATACAATGCAACACACTGCAAGCTGTCAGCAACGTATGTTGTGGGTGAGCCTGCTGCTGCTGCTGTTGTTGTTGTTGTTGTTGTTGTTGCTACACATACACTGCACAAAAATAGAAAAAAGAAAAACAAAAGTAATGTCTATAAAGCGTTGGCAAAGTGCATTGAACTTCAACGTCAAGCCCATAAATTGATTGATTTCGCCAAACAGTTGGCCAAGAGATCGCTACAAAACAATGCTGATTTATAATATCGCATTCGCTTAATTCTAAGCAAAATGCTGCGGACCACAGTTTTCAGTTTTCAGTTTCACTTTCAGTCTGTCCAACATACTCCCGTCAGTACGTCAATCGGACAGTTCGTCAAGCAGCAGCGTCACCCAGCATCAGATAACATCGCATAACATTGTGAGAGTGCAACTGAGACTGAGACCGCGACTGAGACTGAGCTAACGACTGAGACTAAGCCCGCGACTGAGACTGAGTCTAAGTTTTAAGCCATTGAGAAAGCGTTGGATGCACCCTATGCGTCGACAACGCCGTCATCGTCATCGTCATCGTCATCGTCATCGTCATCATCGTCGATGTTGCTGTTGCTGTTGTTGTTCGTAGCATTGTCCCCATTAGACGACAGCAGCAGCGATGCCAAAAGTTGCATTTTCTACAACAAATCAAGGTGACTGGACATCAAGATAAAAACATAACAAACGATTTGACTAAAGCCAAAGCAGTAATAGGCTCCACTACAACAACAACAACAACATGAGCAACAACAGCAGCAAAAACAACAATAAGCTCAAAAAAAAAACAAAAAAAAAAACATTACACCGAGCAACGTCAAGCGACGACCGACGACCGACGACCGTTATTGTTATTGCTATTGCAATTGCTATTTCTATTGGCCTGGCTCCTGGCTTCATCTTGTACTCCTGCTACTTCTTCTGTTGCTACTTCGCCTGCTGCTTCTCCTTGAACACGGCGCACCAAATTTGGTGCGAAACTGAAGCTGCGTTGTCGCGATCGCCTTTATTTTGTTTTTTCTTTATTTTTTTTTTCCTTGCAGGCGCTGTCATGGACACAGCACAGTGGCAAGAAGCAGATCAAACTTTATGCAGAGCTTCAAAGAATTTAAGCTGAGCTTTGACTAAACTATAAAATTCGAAATATTTTTATATTTAATATATAATGAAAAAAATTACAAAAAAAATTATTGAAATATTTTCAAGCATTTTGCCCCACTGTGACAAGCGTCGTGGCTGTCGTCGTCATATTGAAATTGAAAATAAGAATCGTATTTGGTAATTGCAATGAAAGCGAAAGGAGTGAAAACTTTCTGTAGTAAGTGTATGTCTATGTGTGTGTGTGTGTGTGTGTGTGTGTCTGTTAGTGTATGAATACTATCTGTGAATGTGTGTGTGTGTTTGACTTGTATTTAGTTTTTCTTTGGGCACAAAGATAGATCATCAAGGATTGTGGCGTCAGCAGCTACTTTCTATATACGCACACACACACACACATATATATATATACAAACTTACGATCACACACATACACACAAACATACAGACGCATAACTAAATATACAGTTCAATGACACAAAAGCTGTTGGGATCACAGATCTAGCGATCTGAAGTGGACTTGTCCGCTGTGGGCCCAACACTTATCGCGTCTAAGCCATTAAATAGCAACAACAGCAGCAACAACAACAACAACATCGAGAAATACCAATCGAAACCTTTTGACATTTTTATCACGCACAGACAAGCTCAATGCTAATTGACCTTGACATGCGGAAGATTTTTATACGAATGCGTGAGGCGATGTGCGATGCACTTCAAAAATAAAAAAAAAAATATATATATAAAAACTGAAAAATTAACAACGATTGAAAGACTTAAGCAACGAACTTGACGGTATTGATATAAAGAGAAGGTAAACGTTTGATGCGGCTCGGATGCTTGCAGCAGCTCGTGGCAATTGCAACATACAGCAACAAAAAAAAAAAAAAAGTTCATTGCATGCATGGTGTTAATTGCAATTGAATTCAATGTGACCAGCTGCGATCAAGCTGCCAGCATCCAAAAAAAAAAAAAAAAAAAAAAAAAACTTCCTTATACATATATCAAAATGTATACATAGAGAAATATATACAAATATATATGCATGACAGTGTCAGCAATTATTTTTTTATACTTTTTAATTTTTGGATTATTAAGAAAACAAAACAAACAGAAACCGCAGAAAATTGCCAAAAAAAAAAAAAAAATGTTAAGTATACAAATAAAAAAAAAAAATTTCTTGATTATAAGTAGCTCTAAAAATCAAAAGTAATTAAACTTTCTTATTAATGTTTTATTTTTGTTTTTCAACTTGTTGTATGTTAATGTTTTCCGCATGCGGTCACACTAATTAACATGCAACAACCTTTGACAAGTGAATATTAAAAATGTAATAAATAAACAAAGAAAAAAAAAAAAAAAAATGAAATATATAAAAGTGCAATGAAGTGTTTGCATGAGGAGAAGAGCAGTGAAGGGGAATGGAGGGATGGGGGATTGGTCAGTGGTGGAGAGTTGTAGTTGAAGCAGGCGTTCAAGTGGCGACACTTCACCTTGAGCGATGGTTGCAAGTGTTGAACATTGTTGTTGCAGCTGTTGCTGTTGTTGTTGTTGCTGTTATTATTTTACAACCTTTCGACTACAACTTCATTTTGTTTACCGACTTTTAATAACTGGCGCTATTAAATGCAATTTTACACACTGTGCCAGGTGACGTTTAAGAGAAAGATGCAAATATGGAAAAAAAAAAAATAAAATAAAAACGGATGCCAAGGTTGCCAACATGTAGCACACAAACTTGCCACTTGTCCCGCTTTTGACTTATTTTTCTTTTTTTCGAGCTTGCTCCCTTGCACCACTCTCTCTTTCTCTCTTTCACCAACTGCAACCGCAACTCCTACTTCTTTTGTCTCTCTCTGTCTCTGTCTCTGTCTTTCTTTGCAGCGACACTTTTGTGACACATTGGCACTAAAATTGATAACTCTATTGGCCAAAACGGCTGCCGTCGGCCGGCCTGTCAATTGCTCAGCTGTTTGATTGATTTTGCTGATTGCCAACAAGTTTTCCATTTGCATTTCACATCCCACACACACACACACACACACACACACAAACATACACATATACATACACATACAGTTATATTTTTACAGCAGCCAATTATAATTATTTTATGTCGCACAGTCTATGCCCGACGGCTGCTCTCACCTGCCGCTTGTCACACATCATCATCACAGCAGAATTCAATGCATTTTGTCAACATGTTAGAAAACGAAAGTCTCACAAAATGTTGAAAACTTAAAGATCGGCAGATGACCGACCAAGTGTCTGCCAGCTCTCACAATATTAACAAAAAAAAATAACAACAAAGTTGCCGCCTTGCCTTGTCTGCAACATCAGCTGCTGTTGCTGCTGTTGCTAATTTAAAATAAACATTGAACAATGTTTTGTATATCGCAGCAACCTAAATACCAATTTTAGTTGCTCTAACTAACTAACCTAGTTACGATGATCAAAGCATTTACAGACATAGACATATGAATAGAATTAGTGCGATCAAAATCTCTTTCATCTGCTTCGCCTTAGAACTAACATTACGTTATAATACTATGGAAACTGTATCGATTGTATTTCTCTACGTTGCCCTATGAAAGTTTCAACTATCAACAACAACAACGACAATTCTCAAATGCATGTTGCCAGCAATTGAATAAAAAGCCAAAAACAAACCAAAAAACTATAAAGCAAAGTTATTTTCAACAGGCCGAAGATTTTATACCCTTGCTGTCATCTTTGATATAGCAGCTATATGAAATAGTGTTCCAATCCGGCCGATTGCGACTTCTATACAGCCTATGGGCATTAAGGAATATGTAGACCAATTGCTGAAATTGAAATTGAAATTGCTTTATAGCTGAGTGGCGGACAAAAGACGGGCATATAGACAGACTGACTGACGGAAAAGCACATTCAGATTCTACTGTCAATGCTGATCGAGAAAATAAAGAATTTGTTGCGTCTGCCACACCTCCTAAGAAGCGTTACAAATACCTGGCCAAAATAAATATACCTTCTGCAAGGGTATAAAAAAAGCAAAACCCTTTTCATGTTACCACAACATTTGTTAAACTCTATGAAAAAAAAATAAAAGCAAAAACAAAAAAAAAAACAAGCGAAAAACTCACCAACAAGAATTGCCATTGGCGGCGCTTTAGCTTTGTACTTGTCTCTGATGCAGTTTGTTACTGTTGTTGTTGTTGTTATTGCTGTTGTTGCTGTTGTTGTTGTTGTTGTTGTTGTTGCTGCATTTGTTTTCTGTTGCTTTAGTTGTTTCCTATTAACGATAAAATCACATGACACGAACTGGTTGAGGAGATTTGGCCTCGGCTTTAGCTTCAACATCGACTCCATTGACTTCGGTTTCAGATTTAGTTTTCTTCTTCTTCTTGTTGTTGTTGTTTTTATTTTTTATTTTTTTTATTATTTTTTTTTTGTTTTTCTTAAGTTTTGGCGCCGGCGCCACTAACCCAGTTAAATGCTGCAAAGAGATTTGCGTTCAACCAATTATACACAACACACACACACACACATTAAATGCAGTCACCTCTTATCGCATAAGGATAAAAAGCTATAGCACAGGCATGGGGGAATGGAGGGTGGTGGTAATAGGGAATGGGGAATGCAGCTGGGATGGGCAAATGTTACGCAACGTCAGCGTCAATTAAATCAGTTTTACTCCAAATATTTTGTTGGCAATGTCAACGCAAAGGATGCAGCCGGCCGGCTAAAAGCTAAGAGTTGGATCAACCAGCCAGCCAGCCGTGCAACCAGCCATGCAGCCATAGTCACCAAAGTTGGGCAGTTGGTAACTTGGCAAGTCGCTAAGAGATATGGCTCAATATATATTGACAAGGGCCGCCCATGGGCCCGTACACCTTTTTCTTGGACACGCCTGATTGAATTTTGTATGTTGTCTTTTGGTCTCTGCAATGGACTTGCAATTGTTTACACAAAACTTTCACAAATTAACTCAGTCGAAAAAGCTGCGAAATGAAATGAAATGAAAAAAAGATAAAAAAAAAAAGAAAAAAAATAATAATGAAATACAACAACACAACAACAACAACAACTACTGCATTGACTTTTTGCACATGCGACTGATTAAAATGCTGCAAGTTTAATTGAAGTTGCGTATATTCTGGGTGGTCAACCAGTGAACAAATCGCAAAAAAACTACTTAAATTTTTATAATTGCACGCAAAATTTTATAAAAATAATAAGTAAAAACGTTTTCCAATGCACTTGTTGCGTCTAATATGCCCGCCGGTTAATCGATAACTAACATTTGACCAAACGATAAGCGATAAATGCAATGCATCAATGAATACAAAACTGTAATAAAAGGGAAAGTAATTAACAGCATTCTGTACATGCAAAATGGAATTATGTTAATTGCATGTTCTATGCCAGCGATATATCGATAACTATCATTGGCTCTACGATGTATGAAATGCAGCTGCGTTTCCTCTCTAACAAGCTTAACGGTAAATACAAAAACGCACAAATAGCGAAATGAGAAAAAATAAGATTAATTGCAACTAAACAGCAGTTTTTATTGTTTGTTTTATTTATTTTCTCTCCCAAAATCTGTCGAAATATTTAATAATTCATTTTTCTCCCTTTTTATTTTTAGCTGCTAAATTTGTGAATTGTGCCCACTGTTGAACGGCATGTGGCAAATTTAAAGAATCAGGAATCAGGCAAAGAGCGCAGTGCAACACATTGTAGAGTCCAATGTTGGCGCCCCCATAGCCCCTATATGTATATGTATGTATGTATGTTATATGCGTAAAATTTCGATTGTCGTTACTGGCTGCTTGCCCGCTGTTTGTTGTTGTCGTTGTTGTAATTGTTGACTTTTTTTGGAAGAAAGTTGAGCGACAGTGGCTTCGACTTTGTTATTGCTGTTGTTTTTGTTGTTGTTGTTGTTGGCCGTTTGCTGATGCTGTTCGGCATCGTTTCATGTAGTCTTTAAGTGAAATGAAAAGTGCATAAATAAATCTGCCGCCTTTTGCTGTTGCAGTCGACGTTGCAGTGCAGCCACAGTTACAGTCGCTGCCACTGCCACTGCCACTGCCGCTGCAACAGCAAGTTGCAAGCAATGAATGATAAGAATCGAATTGGTTGGCCAAGCAAAACGCAACACAAAAGAACTTTCGCTTTCGTTGTCTCCTTTTTTTTTCGTTGTTATTGTTGGTTGGCAACAAGTAAAAGTGCGACTGCATTATTTAAGCCAAGTTTGGTTATTGAAATGCAACCGGTCGACAATCGACCATGTGAAAATCGGCAATCGAGACATGAAAAAGAGACAGAGATGGACAACCTGACAGACTAAGACACATACATACACACTGTGGCATAGTATAAGTACATAAAATTATATTTGATCTATATGTATATATGTAGCTGTAATTATGTGTGGCGTTTAATGAGCTGCCATTGCTGCTGTGACTGTTAAAATTGCTGGTCATGCGCCTGCGTTGCTGACTGATGAGATTGCATAAGTCACAGTTAAACATTGTCAACGTAGCACAGCAGTAGCACGCCTCAAAACGCAGCCTATTACTCCACCCCATCATTTACCATTTCTCGCAGTCGCACTCCCACAGCATTTACTCTCACTTACACTTTCACTGTAGAATCGTTTAGAAGTGCAGCAAATGATTTTCGCTTGTTAAGTTTATGTGTGTGTTGTGTTGTCTTTAGTTTCGTGTGGAGCATGAGGCATATACTGCTGCTGCTAGTGCTGGTGCTGCTGCTGCTGCTGCTGCGGCTGCTGCATGCTCCACGAGTGATAGTAAAAGTGATAGTCGTTTTTCAATACCAGATTATTATGGCTTAAATATTTACGACTTATATAACCATAGCACATACACATACACATACACATACGCAGTCGCACACGTCAAAGCAATTAAGCTACCAAAACATACACAATTACACACAGTGAGACACGCATATATGTACACACCAACACACACACACTGAGGCGCTTTTCTAATTAATTTCGAAATAAAAAAAAAATCTCAATAAAATTTCATTTTCATTGACAGCCACTTTTCAACTGCAGTTGCCTGATGAGGCATAGCAACAACAACAATCGACAACAACAACAACAATTGCTTGGTACACTTAATTGACAAGTGTGAAACTTTCGATTTCTATACACCTATTGACATACAAAAATATCTGGCAGAGCAACAACATCAACAAACAGGCAACACATCAACAACAAAAACAACAACAGCAGCAGTTAAGAGCCTAATGATCCCCGCCTGCTATGATTTGTTGTGTCTAAATGTCACAATTTTCCAAAATGATGGCGCGGCTCACACAGTTTATCGACGGCGCCCGATGCTCAACTTCAACTTGAAGTTGGGAGGAGTCAACCAACAAGGTGTGTACTGGCTGCTGCCGCTGCTGCCTGTGTTGCATGTGGCATGTGGCATGCTGCTGCTGCTTGTTGCCTGTTACTGCTTCATGGCTGACTGACTGGCTGGCTGGCTGCTATCGGTACGGTTGATGGTTTTACTGATAATTATTGATATGGCTGCAACGGGTGTTAAACTTGCTACTGCCTCTGCCTCTGTGCCATATCTTCAATTTGACTTGACAAAAAGGCAGCGCAATGAAATTATATGATTAACTAACATTCGATGGCTACGATGAGCTCTCTCGCATTGGCTATGTATATCAATATTGATGTTTACTTTTTGCCTCACACACACACACACACACACACACACACACGGACAAACTGACAGACAAACATATAGACAACATACACATTATGCCGTCTAGTTGTTTAGCTGTCCACTGTGTTGTTTCAGACTGCTGTGGAACGTGCGAAATGGGTGAAATTTCTGACTATATATATATATGTATTTATCTATATATATATATATATATATATCTATCTATTTTATTTTTTTTTTTTGCTGACTAGTCGCAACCAGAGGCTAAAGCGGGTGCCAGGCAAATGTCTTATGTCGTGCTTGAGTGTTAGCCTGACGTGATTTTATACTACAAAATATATGTTTCAATTATCGCTAGCGGCAATTTTTAATGTTTTTTTTTTTTCTTTTTTTTTGAAAATGAAAGTTGCAATATTTCAATTGAACAGCTTAATTGTGTGTGAGTTGCCAATCAATGAATCTCATGGTGTATAAAATCCATGAGAAATGTATAAATTAAAGAATCTTTTTTTGTTGTATAACTTCAGAAAGTTATAATATTAAGATACAAATTCTAAGATTTCAATCTTCATGCATCAGAACAACAAGAATCTGTTTTCATTAGAAGATCAAGTTCAATTTAAAACAAAATCTCATCAAAATTTTATAAAATTCCTAGAAATCAAAGAAGTGTAGAGTATCGCATCTCGTTTATATTTCATATATTAAATTTGACAACCCATAATTAAAAATCAATTTAGTTTCGCTTAGAAGTAACGTATATCAACAGATACAAAAGGCACATCAAGCGTTTCTTATGCAATATTTCAACAAGGCCAAAAAAAAAGAAAAAAAAAAAAACTGAAAACTGAAGGAAAAACAAAAATGAAATAATAAAGTTTGTTGCTTAAGTCTTTTGTTTTTTTTGTCAAAGGTGCAAACATGTTTCCCTTGTTCCGCCGTTCGGCATTCGCATCAGCATCAGCATGGCATGAGTTGACGTATCATGCCTAATATCTTAAGCTCTCTATATGAATCCTGTATTTGGCTCTAACTCGAGTATGTATATGTATATGTATATGTATGTGTATTTGTGTGGAGTTCACGCTATGTCAAGCATGATTTTGTTGTTGCCTTAGCGTTGAAGTGTTTCAAGCCTTCAGGCTGCCTTCCCTACTGCCATAGAAACTCATTAATGAGCGCACAAAAAACTTGGCATTTGACAGATTTTTTAATTAAAGCATACAAATTGCGATTTTTCACGGGCTTAGCGATATATATATATACATACCATATACCTATATGTGTGTGCTGAGGCATCAGCAAAAAACTATTGCAAATATTTCAGCTTTATACTTTTTAAATAATTCTATATAACTTTTGGCAGAGCAGTAAACAGAGAGAGCGGAGGTAGAGGTAAAGATAGAGTTGGCCTAGTAGATTTACTGAACTAGTTATAAAATCTAAGCATAGCAAAAAATTTGCATACGCATATAAAAAACCAAAATAAAAATAAAAAAAAAAAGTAAAGTAAATTGAACTTACCTTACATCATCATCATTATCATACGTTGATCATTATCGCATAGAGCAAGTTTTCTGTTGTTGCTCCTTTCACTTTCTACACAACTGTTTGTTGCCTAATTATTCCTGGTCGGCTAATGTTAGCACTCGCCTCCATCTCCGCCTTTGCCTGTGACTGCAACTTCTCTTAACTGTTGCCGCCTCCACAGCGACACTGTCGCCATGCATTGTCTAGCTGAGATTTCGCACATAATTAAATTTCTGCACAAAATGTACATGAAATTAATCGTTTTATTGTTATGTCTTTCTCTCTCCCTCCCTCTCTCTCTCTCCCTCTTTCATGCTGTGTGTGTCTCTATGGCATGTGCCATGCGGAAGCGGCGCCCTACCAAAAATGGTCAAAACAGTAGCCAGCAGCAGCAGCAGCTCCACACGCAAGATTTATGCACCGAAAGTCAACAATCGGCAGCTGAGCAAAAATTATAGAGGAATTAAAAAAAAATAAATAAATAACAAAAATACAGTGGAAAATTTAAGTTGAATTTACATTCATTAGATTTTTACCAATTTATTGGTTATTTTTTATACCCTGTATTCATTTTCAAAATTGATTTAAAAAAAGGCTATATTAACTTTGCGCAAATGTATTTGCTTCTAATTGACTTCTAAACTATAAGAGTTCGAGATAATAAATTTAATTGATTTCAATACGACACAGTAGGCACAGTAGAAAAAAACTCCTATTTTACATAAATAAATCATATAAATTCTCGGTCGAAATCACCAAAACGTAAACGAGTTAACATTTAAAACTAAAGATTTCGAAGGTTTTTTCTCAGCGTAAGCACGATGATATGTGCTATGTATATGTATATGTATATGTATATGTATATTACTTATATTATGCTACTTCACTGTTCATAAACTAATAAATTACCTGTATCCTTTATAGATAATCTTCTACACATCACGGCCATGACAAGAATGAGAAGACAAATCTTGTCAAAGTTCTATAAATTGAAATTCTGTTCTGTTCTAAAATTCCTCCTGCTGTACATGATTTTTGTTGTGATTCTCATAAGTAATTAAATATTAATATAATTTCAACATGCTTAATGATCATTAAAACTAGTAAATCTAGGAAAATGGACTGTATAACACTGTAACCGTTACAGTAATAATTCCCAAACAGATACATTTATAATGTTACATCTAAAAAGTTACATAAACATAATATATATAGTGTATTTTTAAGATAGATAACATTGTATTAAGGCTATTGTTGAATTATAATAAAATAAAGGATCAAAAAAATATTATTTTTATAAATTAAAAAAAAATATATATATATTTCATTTAATTATTTTTAGGAAAATTACTGCTTAAAAAATATGATAAATATATTTACTTAAAGCTTGTGCTAGTGCTTTAAATAGCACGGGTATTTTATAGTCGATCGAGCTTATTGCAACTTTGTTACTTGTTTTTTTTTCATATTTTTAAATTTGTTGCACTAAAAACAATTGGGATGTGAAAATTGATCAATGCAACGTTAAACATTCTACCAGTACTAAAAAAAAAAATTCAAATTGTCTGCATTGTATGCTTTATTTCTGATGTATTTATTATTGATACCCTGTAATTTTATATGTGCATGCGTGCGATTTTAACTTTCCTTTCTTAATTTTTCACTTTCACAGCTGCCGCTAATTACATCACATGAAACATAAGGCAGCAAACAAGAGAATATAATTTGCAAGACAAATTAAGAGATTTTCTATTGACCCAAATACAGATGTTGAAAGCAGTTACTAATTAACATTTTTTTATTTTTTTTTTTTTCGTCAGGTTGAAAGGTGAAATTCTACATTTTGTTCTTTCAGTTCTTTTACAAACGCCGCGCGACTTGGTTTAAGAATGAGCAGGCTTAAAATTGCCAAAAAATTATTCGTGCTACTGTTGCTGAGCTTGCTATATGCCACAGCTAAGGCAGACGAGACAATACACTATAATGGCGGCTACTACATTAATAATGGCACACATTTTGTACTCTACGAACATCCAATAACATTGACATCAGCATTGGCACGAAATCAAACAGTCGAACTAAATGAATTTCCCACACGAATTGTGAATGGAATACAGATTCCCTGCACGCGAGCACCTTACCAAGTTTCGTTACACTTTAACGGCTTATTTGTCTGTGGCGGCAGTATTTTGGGTCGTTCTTGGATTCTTACAGCTGCTCATTGCGTTGTCGGCAGCAAAGGTAGATTTGTGGTGCGTGTCGGTACATCACAGCAGCGACGTGGCGGTCAAAAGCGTCGTGTAAAATTTGCCATAGCACACATTGGTTATAATAAGAAGACAATGAGAAATGATATAGCACTATTGCGTCTGACTAAACCATTGTATTACGGCAGATGTGTATTGCCCGTCATATTGCCTAGAGGTAGACATAGACGTTTGCCCAAATGTTTTATGGTCAGTGGTTGGGGCCTCGCTAAGGAGTCGGCAACTAATGTTCAACGCAAACTGAGGGGCACCAAAGTGTGTAATGTGCCGCGAACTCGTTGCCGAAAGATGTATGGGAAGGCTGGTGTTCCTATCTATCGGCAAATGTTGTGTGCCAAGCTTTGGAGACATGATAGCTGTTCCGGTGACTCGGGTGGTCCATTGGCACATGGACGTAGACTTTATGGCATTGTCTCTTTTGGCATTGGCTGTGCTGATCCTAAATATCCGGGTGTTTATTGTGATGTTAGGCGTTTTATACCCTGGATAAGGATGATCATACGACGCTATTCCAATTAGTATTTATGTTTATAATAATGTAGAATACTTTTAGGACGACATGAATTTCAACAAGAAAACAAAGTTACCTTTAGTTTACGACAATGTACTTCATGTACTTGCAAGTGTAGATTTTCACTGATCGTTGCTATGAAAGATATATGATATAGTGCTCCAATTTGTAATTCACTTGTCTGATATGTTAAAGTCATTACTTATCTGGAATCGGTATAGATTTCAATCGGATATTATTATTAATGCACAAAAAATATTTTCATAGGATCAATCATTCCTATGGCAGCTATTTCATATAGTGTTTCGCATTTGATCAAACTTAGCAGATATGCAATAAGTATTATAAAAAACTAAATTCTTAAAGTTTTATCCGAATATCTTAAGAAACAAAAGTTTTTCTTTCTAAAACTGAATTTTCGACCGATTGATGATGAAGTATGTAGCTTGGGGATATTACAAGTATCTGCGCCAAGTTTCATTCATACACGACTATGGAAATTGTTTAAGATCGTTTTATGTTATCTTCTAATACTTTAAGCATTTGATAATAAAATTATAATATTTTAAAATCACTTTCAGTATCTTTTATAACCAGTTTACAAGAATGTTTCGGATCTCTCATATGCTTATTGACCTACTATTTCTATGCCGTTAATTATAATGTAGAAATAATAGCTCGAGCAAACGATCTTCCAATTTTCAATAGGTCATTGACATCTATTGAAAGCCAAAGCGGGTCGAACAAAGAAATATAATGATTGTTAAGTTGAACAAGTTCTTGAGAATGACGTAGATACAAAAAAAGTATTAATTTCAGTTTAATAACTGAATCGTCTTGTTGATCTTAACTATATATCTGTTAACATATTGATCAATGATCGCTTATTGTCTTAAAATTACAACATAGAGTTCATCTTTCTTAATTGTTGCTTACACATACACATACAAGCTCTTCCTGGGGTTAAACTCTGGCTCTGGCGCTGACTCTGACTCCGACTCTGGCTCGCATCATGTATTGAGTCGTTTTGATACTTACACTTGTAAGTTGATTGCAAATTTGTGTAAATTATGTATTTGTGCACTTTTGATTTCATTTAAACGAAGTTTCCTGATGCCCCACAGCGCATGTCAAATATCAAATGCAAAATGCAGCTTGCGCAACACAATACACAATATCCACATCCACATCCACATCCATCCCATCCTATCCCATTCAATTCCATAGTCGATGGCTAAATATCACTGCCATATGCGGTGGGCGTGCTCTGTTAATGCTCCTGCCGCTGCTGTTGTTGTATGATATGATGATGATGATGATGATGATGATGATATGGGGTGTTGCCCCACCACCATCTTCACCATACTGAAATTAACATAATCGTGCCCGTTTGCCGTGGCCACATTTGGCGCCCCCCAAAAAGTGTTGAGTGCTTGACTGCATGTTGGCTGTCAAGTGGTGGCTGCCGGGCATGCAATAAGCTGCATGCATACAAGGGAGTGAATAGTTGAGCTGCTACTCTGCGCCGCCAGAGGTTTCACTTTAGCACTATTTGCTGCTGCTGCTGCCCCTCATTTGCTGTTGTGCAATGCGAGCAGCAGTCGGAGCAGCAGCAGCAGCAGCAGCATCTGAAATTGTTTTAGCCTTAACAAGCGAAATGTTTTTGCAATGTTTTGTTTTTGTTGTTGTTGTTTATGTTTGTGTTTATCATTTTTTTTCTTTATGTTTTGTTAAATAAAGTATATAAAATTGTATTATGATAAAAATATGCTTTAAAACTTTACTTTCAAGTGTAGCACGTATACATAAAATATATAGTATATATAATATATATATATATGTTAAATATATGTATATGTATATATAATGTGTGTATGTTTGTGTGTTGTTTATATATATGTGATAGATTAAGCTATACATATGTATATATATATATATGACATATGTTTGCTTGTTCTTTGTATGTTTTGTGATTGTGTTTTTTATTTGTATGCATAGGCGACTTTTGTTCTTCTCTTCTCTTTTTTTAAGTATTAATTTCATTTTGTTTTTTTTTTGTTCCTTTTGTTTATATTTTTCTTCTTGTTCTTGTTATCATTAAGTTACGCTTATACAATTTTTATTTTATTTTTTACGTATTCTAACCTAAATGTATACCATTTATTTTTTTTTTATATTTCCATTGTTGAATTTATGTTTGTGGTGTGTGTAAATTTTAAACTATTTGCTATATAAAAATGTTCAACAGCAAAAAATTATATGCATTTCTTTTTTTTTCTTTCTTTTATATTTCTATATATTTATATAATTTGTTGTTTTGAAAAGTGGCCCAAAAAACACAAGCGCACGAAATTCCATTTAAAAATTTTGCTTTTGTTTTTTTTTTTGTTTTTATATATATAAAAAATGTGTAGTTTTAAAAGTCAATTTTGTGTTTACTTGTTTTTTTTTTTAGTTTTAGTTTTAGCTGACATGCGCGTGCGCCACAATAAACAAATGTCGCATAAAAACGCAAAAAATTTACAAATTTTACAATAACAAAGCACAATACACAAAAATGTTGTTGTTGTTGTTCTTGATGTTTAATGCACACGGGTTTTTTTTTATATATGTATATATTTTATTTATTTTTAAAGCTATATAACAATCATTTTATTTTCTTACATTTCGCAAAAACTTTTCGCTGCATTTCTGATCTGATCTTAATTTCTTTATGTTTTTTGTTTTTGGTTTCTTTCCCAATTTTCCCATATTTTTTTTTTCTTTGCGAATTTACAATATTTTTTTTTTAAATATATATATAATTTTTTTTTTTAACATCTATGACATAAATTAATTATTTTAGGCAGCCAAAATTTCATAATCTGTTATACAATAAAAAAATAAAATAAAAATCATTTTTAAGACGAATGCAACAGATAAAATTGAACAAATTTTTGTTTGAATTTAATTAGACTGCAGACCTTCAGTGCTGTTTATACTCGTTATCACTATTATCATTAGCATTATCATTAGTGTTATTATTATTATTAATATTATTATTTATACATTTTTGGAGTTTTCAAAGTTTTACTTTTAGATCTATGACAAAAATATGTTTTTGAAAAAATAAAAAAATTTAAAAGAAAAAACTATTTTGAAACTGTTTTTCAAGCATTGCACATGATTAACTCGGAGTGTGTGTGTGAGTGTATGTATGTGTGTGTGTGCGTGTTCTGCTGTTATAAGTATTGTTGTTGTTTTTGTTGTTGTTGTTCATATAAGTTTCTCACTGCTTCTGCTTTTCATACACTTCTTCTCAGTTTACAACACACATCACAAATATTTTACAGTTTAATAATACTTTCTTACACATAATTTAGTAATCAATATAATCGTTCATATTGTTGTTGTTGTTAGACAGCTTTTACACACCACATCATCACTCGGACCTTTGTCCATGTTGTTGTCGTTCTTGTTGTTGTTATTATTATTATTGTTCATCTCCTTGTTATTGTTGTAAAAAGTAGTTGCTGTAGCTGCTTGATTGATTGATTGACTCATTCATTGATTGATTTGCAATTTCAATTTCAATTTCTTCCAATTATGATAAAAAAGGATTTGTGGCGCTTGCCTCCGGCTTTATCCACGGCATGTTGTTATTTTGCTGTAACAATTCAAGATCATAAAAAAATTAATACAAAAAATAAAACAAATTACAAAAAATGTTGCATAGAGTAAAAGCGAAAAGAAAGCAACAAAAATAAAAATATATATAAAAATATAAAAAAATACAACTACATGCAGAGTAAATCAAGGAGCAGAGGTTTTAACCTAAGAATTGTTATGTTCATTTACAGAGTTTTAGTAAATTTGTTAGTTTCATTTTTATTAATTATTAATTTTGTTTAAATTTATTTATTGCCAAACTAAGGAATATATAAAGAATTTGATATGTTGCAAAAATTTAGTTGATTATTCTTTTAAATTATAAATTGAGAGTACAGTATGTGGCAGAGATATTTATATATATGTATAGAGAGAGAGAGAAAGAGAGAGCATGCACATTCGTAAAAAACATTTTACCCATTTGCATTGTAATTGCATTTTTTGCATATTGTGTTTTATTTAAGCGTCCAAGCCTCCATTGTTGGCTACAATTAGAAAATATTATTCAACTGATCAAGTGTTTTATTTGTTTATTATTATTATTTTGTTTGTTTTTTTTTTGGCATATAGAGACAGAGAGAGAGAGCAGCTGTTGGTTAAGGTTTTACGAGAGTTGTTCAGTACGTTTAACAGGCGCAATATGTAACTTATTACATTGAAATGATAAATGAAATCGTTAAAATGTTGAAAATATCTTTCAGATTAATAAAATTTATTAATAAAATAAATATAAAAAAAAATTGTAACAGCTGAAAAATTTAATTCAACTTTTAACGATTTCATTACTTTTCGCTAGCACTAGAAAAAAAAATTTAAATTACAAAAATAAAACTATAAAAAATAAATACAAAATCAATTCAAACGCAAAGCAAAGCAAATAACAACAAAAATTAATCAAAAGAACTTTGCAGCTAGCATAGCACAGCAAAAAAAAATCAAAAATCAAAAATCAATAATCAAAATATCAACAAGTAGAAATTCAACAAGGATAAGGATTATAGGGACAAGCCGACGTCAACATTTCCCCATCACTCACTTCCAGCTTGCAATGATGTGAAGCTGCTGTTGCCGATGTTGATGTTGATGTTGCATTATTCATTGCGTTGCCATAATAACTGTTCGCTTGCATTGCATTATTATCATAGTCCAATGGTGCAATTGTAATACCCTTTGTATCAGCTAAAGATTCAGTTAGTGCTGTTGTATAGCACTGTGCATAACTGGAATAACCAGGTGTACTATAATTACTGCCACAATATGATGATGATGATGATGGCATTGGTGCTGTGGGGCTAGAGTATAATGTAGTATGCTGACGCGTATCACTAAAAATTTCCATGTTTCGTATATCCTCAATGCCAGGACTAGTATAATAGTTTTGACTATAGCTGGACGATGTGCTATATAAATTGTTATTATCATAGATTCCGCTTCTGTTGCTGTTGCTGATTGATTGATTGGTATTGTTGAATGGAGATTGAGGATTGCTATAGACTTGCTTGTTTTGTGGCTGTGGATTTGATATTGGTTTATTGAAGGCGCTTAGTAGTTGAAAGTCATCGTTCAGCTTTAAGCTGGTTGGACGCGGCTTTGGCTTTATGGATATGTAATCGATATTCGATAGTTTTTGGAGTAGGATATTGCATGCAACGGTTTTTTGTTCGAAATGATATTGTTTACAATTGAACAAAGCAAATTAGACGAAGAGAAAATAAAAGGAAAGGAAACAAAATGCATGATGGAAAGGCAAATGAAAGAGTAAAAAGAGTTGAAGAAAAAAGTAAAGAGAAAAGAAAATTACCGACAAAAAAAAAAAGATGATTAGAAAAAACCCTCAAAAACAATAATTAGAAAACTTATTATAAGATTTCTCCAAGAGTAATTATACCTAAACGTACATTGTCCCAAAAGCATCTTAATACACACAAACACACACACACACACACATTCGGGCACACTCACCTGAGAGGCTGCACTGACTCCACTGCTTGCTGGTGCCCAAGGATCCTGATTCATATTAACTGCAAAGGGCGGCTGTTGTTTCAATTGATTGATGGACGGCACCTGTATGATACATAAATAAATCAATCACATATACATCAATTATTAAACAATTTGTAACTTACGGCTGGCTGCTGTTGCTGGAAAAGATTCGTTTTCGGTGGCATAACATTGTCTGCAAATGGATTATAAGCTGGTGCAAGGCCTGACTGTGTCTGTGGTGCAATTGGCTTTATCAAATTATCCAAATTAACGAGCGATGAGTTTTCACCAAGGAATGCGTGTGGATCCTTAAGCGGTTTCTTTGCTGTTGCGCCCGTTGATGCAGATATGTTGCCATAATTCGATGAAAGGGGATCCATATCATCCAGCAATGAAGCTATATGAAATCGATGAATCGATGAATTGGTTATCGTTTATCGATTATTATTATAATTTAGTTACCATTATTATTATTATTGGAGGCATGTGAATTATTTTGTTCGCCACTTTTATTACGGTTCGTTATCAAATCGAATTCATCAAAATCTGGTGATTGTTTCTACAAAAGGAACAGAGAAAATAAATTAGTTAAAGATTTGAAGAGAAGACTTATAATCATGCATATATACCTTCACCGCTCCCGTTTGCATAGCTCTCCAAGGATCATCTAATGCTGATGTTGTGGGTTGTGTTGCTGCTGCCCATGGATCTGCTGAATTAGCAGGCGCTGCTGCTCCTGCTCCTGCTGCTGCTGCTGTTGGAAGTGCTGGCTGCACCTCGGACAGCCATGGATCAGCTGAGCTGCCATTGCTAACCCCTCGAGGTGCAGGCGTTGGTGCCAGGCTGGGTATCGCACTTGATTTCGTCAGCCAGGCATCAACAGGTGCAGGACCAGCACCACGTGCACCATTCTGATTGGCATTACCGTTAGTTTGTAGCCAACCCTCGTTGGAGGAACCCGATGCTACAGATGGTGATGTCGTTCGCATACCCCAAGCATCACTGGCAGCGCCTAAGGGCTGAGCTGGCGCTGCGGCTGCACCCAATGGCACACCTGCGCTCATAATTGTACGAGGCGCTGCAGCAGCAGCCGAATTCCAAGGATCAATCTGTGCTGGTGCATTGCTCGCCCATGGATCCGATAACTGACTAGCAGCAGCCCAGGGATCAACAACACCAGCACCGCCTGCAGCGCCAAGTGGTGGGCTTGAAATGCTGGTCGCACCCAACGAAATATCCAACAAATCAAGCAAATGACTTTGTGGTTCCTCCTTCTTGGGTGGCGCAACTATTGGCTGTCCATTTTGATCTCTGCTACAATTACAATTGCACACAAAATTAGCGCATTAATAAGCTGAAGCATTATGTGAATATATAATAAATGTGCTTACTTGAAATCTTGCTCGCTTTGGCTGAGCGCAAGCTGAAGGCGCACATCGTCACTGCGACGTTTAGCCTCCTCCTGTTCGGCTTCTTCGCGTGACATGGCCATGGCCAGCTGTAGCTGTAGTTCCTCTTCACCAGCTGTCTGTGGTCGAACCATTTCCAATTCAGATGCATTTTTAGGCGGTTCTTCTTGCCAACCCGGCGGCATATCACGTTGTGATGGCCCTTCAATGTAGCCATCACTGCCAAATCCGCTTGGATGTTGTGCAAATCTCTCTTTCGCCTTTAAAGCTTTCACTCGCTCATTCTTTAAGCGTTCATCGTCTTTGAGTAGAGTCACTAATTGTTTAGCCTTTTCACGTACATGCGTTCCTTGATCTTTGCTCTCCTCGAAGTAGACAAATTCACGTAACGTTTGTATGGCAAAAATATTCTCTTTGCATTGTTGAGCTACTTTCTCGGTGCCCGTTTTAATAAGATATTCAAGCAGAATGAGCGCTTTATAAACATGCCGCCAATTCTTGCCATGATCATTGAGACGTTTCCATATCATTTGCATTATTTCCGAGAAGGCAACCACATTATACGTTAAATCGGCAATTTCAGCCATAATTGTGGCCGATGGGCCCCATGGATCATTGGAAGTAGCCTCGCGCACTTTAACCTATTGAGAAATGAAAATATTTTTAGCAGATTATTATGTGTAAAATTTAGTAATTGTTTTGAGTCTGCAACTTACCTGAGCATCTGAATAGTTATGCGCGAGATTCTTGATGTTTCTGCGTAATCCGGCGACATTGACCTGCATATCGTCTTTTTGTTTTCTCACTGTGTGACGAGAAGAGTAAAGATTTATGTTAACATGGCTATAATTAAGTTAATTTTGCTACAACTACAATGTGTTTTTTATATCTAATTTTATTTAATATTATTAATTTTTTTTTTTTTGACTATTTTTTTTTTTTTTTTTGATTCTTATACTTGCAATTACAATAGTTTTTAGCAATATTAAATTTTGTCTTATTTTTTTTATTTCTACTTTTTATTTAAACCGAAAAATGAAAATTTTATGTGTATTTTTTTTGAAATTAATGTCACGTTGTATATAAAGGGGAAATATTAAAATGTAAATAATAAAAAAAAAAAACAAAAAAAAAACACAAACACGCGAAAACAAATAAGGCCCAATATGTCGCACAGGAGCGCATCCAATGTCCTTTTGGGCAATATATACCGTTTTATTTTTTTGTTTTACAACATTTGCAATTTTAATTTATTTTCAGTTTGTTTATCTGTCTGTCAGTCAGTCAGTCTGTTTTTTCTGTCTATGTGTGTTTTGTGTATTTGTATTTAAAAAATAAATGTCGAACAAAAACAAAAATAGAGAATAGAGTATAGAGTGAAAAATAACAAAATGCGTGTTGTCAAAATAAGGCAAATATATATGTACTTGAAAACTATTTAGATTTATGGATGTAGAACTGCATGTGACTTGTGTCGAAATTCAAATGAATGTTGTTGAAACTGGCAAAAGTCATGGAATCGCAGTAAGAAGCAGAAGCAGAAGTTATATTTAATTAGTTAATGTTACACTACTCTGCATTTGTACAAAAATAATAATTGAATACATTATCGACACCATGCTTCTTCCAGTTTCTTTTTTCATCTATGTATATATATATATATATATATCTTTATATACAGATATAGATATATTATATATAAATATATGTATATTTCGAGCTATTAAGTTAATTGCTTATGGTGAACTTTTTATTTAGTATTAGCGTATGTTTTTGTATATTAAATATTTCGTCGGTGTATTTAATTAATTGAGAATGCAAAGAAAACATTGACACTTACTTTTCGTTTGATTTTGCGTTTTGACTTATACGAGAGAGTTGCTTGTTTTTTTTTTTTTTTCTTTTTCTATATATGTTTTTTTTCTTTCTATATATGTTCTTTTTTTTTTGCAATATATAGAAGGTGTTTTTAATTTTCAAATTTCTTTTTTTTTTTTTATTTTTGCGCAAGTTTCTTTAGCTTTTCTTTTCTTTGTTTCTTTTTTTTGTTTTTAGTTTTGTTTTTTTGCTGTTTTAAGTGCTCCAAAGCAAGCTAAGTATGAGATACAAGATAATACAATCAAAATACATAGTATAATAATAATACAGATATTATATATATATATATATATATATATATATATATATATAAGGATAAATATATATAATCGTTAGTTGTTCTTTTGTTCTTGTTGTTGTAGTTGTTTTTGTGCAACTGTAAAAGCACATCAAAAGATTAAATATTTTTATTATTATTGTTGTTGTTTTTTTATATTCCAGTGCAAACATGAATATTAATGAATATATAACTTGAAAGAATAAGGAACAATAAAAAAAAAAAATAAAATAAAAATTTTAAGCGTTATTTTCTCCAGGTCCAAGTGCAACCTAAGCAGAGCGAGAGCGAGAGCTAGAGAGACCTCGAATATGCTTCTAGTACTCACGGCCAGATCCAATAAAACAATAGAAAATTTTGTGTAATTTAATTTGCGCACAAACAAAATATGCAACGTGCAACAAATGAGAGAAATTCAATACGACTTCAAGATACTCTTTCTTACAAGTGTTTTGCTGTTTTGTTTATAATGAAATGTTTATTTAAGAATTAACTTTAAAATCAGTATAAAATTTCATTACAATTTTAACAAGAAATTTACAATTAAACAAAGTCCGAAAGATTCTACGTAAATTGCAAGAAGAACAAGAACCCAGCGATCCGTAACTATACCCATTATTTATGGACTTGTCTTTAAATTTCATGAAGCCACAAGAATGCAGCAACAAATAAAAGAGGAAATAGAGAGAAACATCAACGAAAGGTGTGTGGAAAACGCAAATTGCTGTTAATCTGCTTTAAGCATAACAAAAGTCGATCAAAAAATTGTATTTTTTTTACATTTACATTGAAAATTTTATATAATAAAAAGCAACGTAAAACGCATGAAATAAATATAAATAAATAACATATAAATACGTCATAAGAATAAAAACAAACATGCACACACATGCACACACACACACACTGCCATTTCAGCCTACTTTTAATGACAGCTTCTAGAACGTCAGCTGATAAGATATATGATTACACCAAAGTTTATCTCTCTATTGCACTGTTGCGGCTGGCACTGCGAAGGGAAATGGGACTAGAACTGGAACTGGGGCTGGGGCCTAGCAAAATAATTTCAACATCTAGAACAAGTTGAACATATTTTTATTGTTATTTTTTTTTTCACTGTTTTCTCTACGTGTTGTTTACTGTAAACGCAAAGGCACTTGACACATATTGAAAAGAATCCGGCAAAAAAAAAAGAAGAAGAAGAAGATGAATGAGCGAAAGATAAAAAGAGAGAAGAAGCTGCAGCAGCAGCAGTTGTTTCGTGTAGAACTCTAACTCGAACTTAAAAGCTCAAATTAAAACTCGTCAAACGAGTATCACAAACCACTGTTTGTATGTCTGTGTGCGTGTGCACAGTTATTTACGTCCGCTGTGGCGTACATACATATGTGAGTGTACATATGTATGTATGACTGTGCACTGTGCATGCTTGTAAGTTTCATTGACCACAACTTGATTGTTTTGATAATGGGATGAATGTGGTGGTTGTCTGTCTGTGCGTGAAGATCTGCTGTGAGTCGAGAGCTAGTGGTTAACGTTTTGTTGTGTTTTTGTTTGCTTTGCACACATCGAACAAGAAGAAGAAGAAGCAGCAGCGGCGTATATAAAGTGAAAAACAAGCGACAAAAATAAAAAAAAAGAAAAAAAAAAAAAAAACAATAATTCAATTAAATTAAATGTCGTACAGTACAGCGAAAAACAACAAAAACAACAAACAAACTAAACAAATGAAGTCGTAGCGGAGGTAGTGGTGGAAGGTGCGTTCACTCTGAACTTGAGAATTTCTTTTTGCCAGACATAGAGTGCAAGTGTGTGCTAGAAAGAGAGCAAACACATTAAAAGTGAGTAAAGAACACAAATCCATCCATGGGGTGACGACAACAACGACGACGACCGCGCACTTTCTTTGTTGTGGCGCTTTATTTTTGCACTTGACTTTTGCAGCAACGCCAACGGCAATGGCAACGGCGACACAACTGCGACAACGAAGACGCTAACGGCGACATTTTTTATTGCCAAAACCAACAACAAAAACTGTATGAGCATGCACACATACCTAGACATATTATATCAGTGTCTGAGTCTCTACTAAATGTCTTCTGTTGTTTTTATTTTAATTTTAATTTTAACTTTTTTTACTTTGCGCCAATAAAGAGCCGTGAATTAAGCACTTGAAGTTCAATGAACGTCCAAAAAAAACAATTCCAATTCGAGCAACACAAGCTATAACTGCTCACTGTGCACTGTGCAAAAATTGAGAGCTTTATCGAGATCGAGATCACAAGCAAGACTGAGCGACTGATTGTTGGCCGTTTAATATGCGTGTTGCGACGAAATACAAAATATGAATATACAAATGCCTGCTGCTGCTGCTGTTGCTGCTGCCAGCAAACAACTGTTCTCGCACATATGAACACACACACGCACTTACAGTCGCACACAAAGAGAGAGAAGCTAAATACAGAGGTAAAATATTCCTCAGCTGATGGCTGTATGCATACTTTTTGTTTGCGCTGTTTTCTAATGCTATTATGAAGTCTTTGTGCTGCTTGTCAGTCGTTAGACGTTTATCGTTTAGCGTAACATTGCAAATGCGTTGCGGAATCGATAATTGGCGGGGGTAATGTTTACTCGAAGGTCATCGGTCAGTCAGGCATTTATTTATTTTATTTTTTTTTATTATTATTTTGTTATATACGCCCCACTGTGCAGCCAGCCGATCATTTTCTCTCATTTATGTTATTTTATGCCTACTCTCTTTCGATCTCTCTCTCTCTCTCTCACACTCTCTTAATAGTTCTTCCGCTGCAAATGCATTTCTAGACATCAAATATATAAA